>JASKDV010210874.1:0-10319 GCA_032466395.1 Aegires albopunctatus
TCTCTCTCTCTCTCTCTCTCTCTCTCTCTCTCTCTCTCTCTCTCTCTCTCTCACTCTCTCTCTCACTCACACACACACACACACTCTCCCTTCTTCCCTCCCTCTATCACTCTCTTTCTTTTTTCTTTTTTTTCTTTTTTCATTTTTTTAAATTAGAATCTAACCAACTGAAAAATATGTGGTTTGATTTTGTACACGGTTCTGACCTTGGTATGATTTTTAAGGTTATTATCAGTAATTTGTTATGTATTCTCATAGTGTTGTGATCAAGTGGATAGAGTTGTAGGCTCACAAACAAAAGGCTGTGAGTTCCATTCCTGCTGGTGCTTGGTTTGACGTTGAGACCTAGAGAAAGTCTCTTACTTGACACTGTTTTCCTCATGACTCTCTGGTGTCAAATAGAGTTCTCGGAGTAGGCAGCAAAAAGATCTTGTCCGTATGCTAGCAGAAAAGCACTGATATTCAGCTGCTATGCTATATACTCTTAAGGAGTTGAGATGCTTCTGGTTTGAAATGGCCTGTCAGGGGGGAGATAATTAATGTTAAGTCCGTGATTTGCTTTTGATGAGAAGATACAGACTATAAATTTTATGTGAAAATTGGAAGAAGAAAGGGGTTGGGAGGGGGGGGGGGGGGCGTGATAGTTGATGTCATAGTAGACAATGAATTACACTACCACCTGGTAGACATGGGTGTGAGGCACACTTTGGCATCTAGATTATTAGTGGAGAACGGTAATTTGACACCCCATTGACTACCTGCGACAGACACTAGGACTATTTTGGTCTTTTGTCGGAATAGACCAAGAAGAAAAATGTGCCCGTATGGGCTTGTTGTTGTTTTTTTTATCTCTTTGTTTGTTTGATTTCTTTATTTATTAACTTATTATCATTATTATTATCAGTTCACTAATCAATTGATTGTTAAATTGCTTATCACTTTGTATTCATTCTCTTTGAAAGCAATCGACCCAACTCAAGTGATCTTTAATTTTATTCCACAATCATAATGCACAAAGGGCATCATCATTTTAATTCATCCAACATGTTGTTTGTATCATAATATCTGTTAGTATAGTCATCGTTATCCTTAACTGCATCTGTTATATAGCATGTACCCCGAAAGAACGGGGAATGGTACAGGGGAGGAGAAAAAAAGAGGAAGGCAAAGGAAGAGGTGGACTGACAACATCACTGAGTGAACTGGGAAACCCTTCGCCCAAACGCAGGCGCTCGCAAACAACCGGGGAAAAGTGGAGGCACCTGACGAGGCTCTCTGTCATACAGCACCCCTACAATCCTGGAGGATTATGGGATCTGTAAGATGTAAACCCCAAGAAAAAATTTCATTTGGGCAACAAAATTTAACTTACCTTACTTTTATCTTTACAGGCCATTGAAGCTCTGAGCAAATTCCCAACTCCTGCCTCCCGCTATGCTCTAACTAATACTATTGAAAGTGAACAGTGTTACTACAGGGTCAGGCAGGATGCCTGCTATTGTCTGGCCAAGGTGACGAGTGCAAGACTACATTCATGCAATATTTTTATATATCCAGTCCCATATATAGTTTTTTCTAAATTTACACACTTGGATGAGTTTAGGTCTGAAATGTAGTGGTATCCATTGTTTACTATTCCACGTCCTCAGCCCCAAGTAAAATAATAATAATGAAAGTGATAGTAATAATAATAATAACTATAATGTATCATCAATTTGTAGATACAAGGACATACAATAGGAAGGGGTTTTTTTTGGTGTTCACTGTTACAGTGTCATTACCTGGCCAAATGTCAGTACACTGTTTACAAATGAAGAGTAAAATATTTGGTGTAAATCTTGAAAAAGTGGTTTTCTCAAATAATAAAAGCAATTTTTCAACTTTGTTGACAATGGTATTGCTGACAGATTTTGTCCAGCACAACAACACCTAAATATTTTCAATTTTTAAAGTCGGCGTGGCAAGCAATGGCAAACTACTCCATAAAGCTGTATGCCTTGAAAATTGGGACTCTACTCCTGATTTCCTCTGCGCTTAGTATAATGAGTATGGGAAAAACTTTACTTTTACTACTTTGTCTTCTTTAATCACAACACGGTCGGGCAATTCACTGACATTTGCTCAAAGTCAGTTTCCATATCTTTAGTTTTACTGGTGTTTAAAACTGGATGTGTCAGAATGTAACTTCAGAATTTGCGTCATTGTCATTTGTAATGTAGCGTGGCTAGGACGATGTCATGGACGTATTAATGTCATGGACGTATTAATGTCATGGACGTATTAATGTCATGGACGTATTATTGTCATGGACGTATTAATGTCATGGACGTATTAATCGAAAATTGTTTTTATAATATGTAGATTTGCTTTCTTAGTTGTAAATAGGGGGGGAAAAAAGGTGACAATCCTGTTCCCAGTGGGGATAACGTATTAATGACAAAAGTAGATAATGTTGCAAATTGTTTCCTAGATGTTAGGGGACAAGTACTCAGAGCATGGTAGAGCAAAAGACGCCTGTTTCCCATGAGTTTCTCACAAAGCAAACGAGGCTGAATGATGTTAAAAGCATTGGAGAAATCATAGAACATTATGTGAATACTTATTCCAGTAACTAATAACACCAATATGCTTTTAGGTAGTTCAACTTGATGTCCCATTTTGAGCTAATAGCATATTATGGCATATTTCTTTTGTATGAAAATTTGGACTCTATGCTTGCTGACTAACTAATTTTGGGGTTTTGTTTTTCATTCTCCAGATTGCCAATTTAATGATCGCCAGCTGGACAGGACCCCCGGCCATGATCACGATTTTCCGAAAGATGTTTGGTTCTCATTGTTGCCCTGTTATCGTCCGCCAGAACAACTTCTCCAACTTCCACCATTACTATCTCCTCAAGACCATCCCACAGGCCATGGCACGACTCAGAGACACTCGCAATCTGTGCCTGCCGGACGTGTCCAAGTTTTTGCTGGACCTATTCAAGTACAACGACAATTCAAGGAACAAATGGTCTGATAACTACTTCCGGGCCGCTCTTGTCGAGGCGTTTGCAGCCAGCATCACACCAGCCGTCACAAATGTCTCTCTCATCACTGGGCAGGTCGTCACTTCAGATTCACTCTCGCCAGACATGAAGCCAATCTTAGAGGAAGTGGTGAGGTGTTTGAATCTGGAAAAACTGATGCCTTCGTATAGATACACGGTGACAGTCAGTTGTCTGTACACCATCAGGACGCTTCAGAAATTTGGCCATCTTCCCAATGAGTCTGATGTTTTCCGGGATTACGCCCAGTCAGGAATTTTCAGAGATGTGAGAATAGCAGCCATAACCTGCCTGGTGGATTTCATCATTGGGGATTTCAGTGGGGAACATCTGAAGTGGGTTCTGGACTTCATCGAGAGTGAGAAAGATCCTTATTTAAAGCACCACACAATCACCTGTCTTATACAGAATCCCCCTTTTCGTCGTTCAGAGAGGTCAGCGCTGAACATTGAGCCTTTGGCTGAACGAATTTGGTCAATGCTTACCACTAGTTTTCCAGGAGACAGCCGACTTCGTTGCGGATTGGCTGATCTTTATTACACACTTTACGGCCGTCAGAGGCCTCCTTGCCTGCCTGTCCCAGAGAGCGTCATTTTAAGTCTGAAGGAAAAAAGAGCTAAAATGGGAATCAACGGCGATTCATCTCAAGAGAACAAAGATGCCAATACAACCACGACTTCATCTTCGACCACCGCACTTCTGGCCGAATTATCGGCACCGAGTTCGGCAGTGTGGAACCCGGAATTGAGTAGTATTTTCAATGCCCCTTCTTCTACGCTGCCTGACAACTTCATGGAGGCAGAAGATGAAGGAGAAAAGACTACTGACTTAACCATGATATCAGGGGAGCAATCAGTGGCCTTGGAGGAATCCGTGACAACAGAGGTCGTAGACGCCTCATCTGGTGCTATGGATGTTGAAGATAGTAAGTCAGAATTGGACATGAATTCTGGCGATGCTGAATCAGCTGTTCCTGAAAGGAAAAGGCCCAGTAGTGTGAGTCATTTGAGTGAGGATTCTTTGTCGCCATCGCAGTCCCCAAAGCAAGGTACGACGAAGTAGATTTCAGTTATTGTTCTCTTTCTTTGAGATTTGTTATTCCGGATATTTCAACATCATTGGTTGAGTGGTTAAGCACTTACATATATGAAAGATATGTCTACAGTTTTTTTTATTTTCCCTGAAATAAGCTAACATTATTCATAATATCTATAAAGATAAGCCACTGTTGGGTTATTATAGCAAGGTAAAATAAAGTACAGTATCTTGAAACGAAGGTATTTATTCCCAACAATAATGGACAAGACAGTTTTAAGTGGGATGTTTCAGGTATAACTCTGCGTCAGACAATGAAACACAAGACGCAATTACAAAAATCTTCGTCAGACAATGAAACACAAGACGTAATTACAAAAATTAGAAAATCTACATAGTGTGAAAGGGAAGGTGGAGAGACAGAAATGTTAGATAGGAAGACCAGAAGATAGAGATGATAATGTAGGTTTGGGAGAGGAAATTGTATTGGGATTGGAAGGGGACATAATGAGCGGATGCTAACAAAACAAAAATAACAAAGACAACAAAAGAGGTCGTGGCAAAATACAATGGTAGGAAGGAATATAAAGATAAGCCACTGTTGCGTTATTATAGCAAGGTAAAATAAAGTACAGTATCGTAATTTTTGTCTTATATGTCTTGTGGGTTCATTGTCTGATGAAGGGTTATACCCGAAATGTTACACTTAAATTGTCTTGTCCATTGTTGTTGGGAATAATAATCTTTGTTTCACGATATAGATTTAGGGAAATATACAATGATTAATAAACTTGCCTTACTTTAAGGACATTAGTTTCACAAGAATGTGATATAAAGCTCAGAATGCATATAAAATGTACGGATAAGGTTAATGGACTTACTTCTTCATATTAATTACGGCCATACATATCACACATGTATCTACATTAAGAGTCATAATGGGTCAGCTATTGACATACAATACTACACAACCATGAAGGCATTTAGAAACTGCTGCTTTTAAATTGAGACAATTTTGATGAATTGCAGATGTCCCAAGGGACTTTCACAGTTGGACCCAAGAATCTTTCAGCTTTTTTTTTTTTTTTTTTTCGTCTGTCTTCTACCATTTCCATCTTTTCAAAATTGTTCTATAAATAAATTCTCGTTGTGTCTCTCAATTCATTACCTACAAGTATATAATATGTTATTAAAAAAAGGTGGTGGTAAAAATACCAAAAGACAAATTTCCCTTCATAGATGAGTAGCAGAATTTTATTTTTATTTTTTATTTATTTAAATGCGCGGTTTCACTGAGCCGGAAAATCTAGCTTAGATGAGTTAGAGTTAAGCGGCTTGCACTGTAATAATTGATAGAAATTTGAGTTACTGTACTGGATATGACGGGCTAGCCCAATGGAATAATAGTATGCTGCTAATGATAACATTAATGGTGATATTGGAAACGATAATTGTTTTTGTTTAAAAAGAGATGAAAATGAAACTAGGACGATAATGATTTATTATAGAAGTCGACAATAAACATATAGATGGATGAGTAGATAGAGTATTACACTTCAACCTGGGTTCGAGCATCACTTTGGAATCTTGTTTTCTATGGGTAGAATAATTCCCCCTGTTGCCCACTTGCAGCTCTGTACCTCGACTGATGATTGGGAAATTCCGTTCTTCCCGTGGAATAGCACGAAAAGGAATTATTCATTTCTGATAATGAAATTCATTTTTTTTTTTAAAAACCCTGTGACAATGATTATGACTGTCCTAATCTTTCCCATTTCTCGTTCCTCTTGTTTCTAGGTCCACCAGATGACATCGTGGTTTCTTTGGAAAATGTCATCAATAGCGAGCCCAGCATGCCTCTGGATATATTCCCAGCATCCCCTGCGTCCTTCTCCAACAAAGCTTCCCACCACTCCCCTGAACACATGGCATCATCGCCCTCCCCACCCAAACGTAGCATCTCCAATTCGCCTTCAGACGCTCCCAGCGTTAAGTTCATCAAGCTTGAGACAGAGGTAGATGAGAATCCTGAAGTCAGGACATCTCCTTATCCATCTTCGGATCTTGATTTCAGCAGAGACGATGACATCAAGGTTGAAGTGAAAGAAGAAGTGGCAGACCTAGATCACTTTGATTCTCAGTCAGGGGAAAAATCGAGGTCGCCTTCTCAGGATCCTGCATTGTCTGCAACACCTCGAGTGCCAGGAATTACGATAAAAACGGAAGGTCAAGACTCATCCATTTTCATAGGGGGTAATTACTTTTTGATTCTTACACGCTAACCGAGTGTTTTTGTAGCATTGAAGGTTATATTATGCAACATCTGTCCTTCCCAATGCTGGATCTGAATATCTAAATCTGTTTTCTACATACATCTACATGCCTTGTCAATAAACAAATAACCTTTGGGTGTCGGGTGAAGCAATACATTATGAAGCTATTATGTTGATGTTTACATGACTCGTGTAGATATAGAGTCTAGATCTGGATAGCTTATAATATACAGTCTGGTCTCTCTTATCCGAACGCCTCCCTCCGTTCCCGGCAATTTGTTCGGATTACAGAATTTTCCGGATTAGGGAGTGCAAAAGAAATGATAAAAACAAAATTTGCCCCCAGAAAATCGTTCGGATTACAGAAGTCCAGACTGTAGATGCTACAGAATTCATGCATATCATGTGATGCATGGTGACGGGATAGTGGTCTGCAACTATGATAAAGCCAATCAGATTGTTGTTTTTTTAGAACCATGGGGAAATCTCTGTTTTGGTTTTTAATTTTTATAAAAAGCATTTTTAACTAAGCAGAAAATTACTTTGATTTTAATGAAGGGCCTTGAGTCACCCTTATACCGATCCACCGAAAACAGTTGCCATTTTTAGATTTGCCGTTCATTCTTGTTCATGGGCAAAAATTTAATTGGGCCAAAGAAACACAATACTAATACTACCGTTTGCATCCAAAATAAAGTATCTCTCTCTTTCCACTCAATAAACATAGGGCACTGTGTTATGGATGCAAACGGCAGTATTATCTCCCTTTCCCATCTTAAAAAAAAAAAAAGTTTTTAAGAAGGGATTTGTAGACTTAAATGGTTTTGTTTTTTCACCAGCGATATACAGTAGAACACTCTTGTAACGAACACGCTTCTTACTTATAGCGAATTGACGGCTTTAACAAACATGTGTTCTTGCCCACAGACCTCTTTTTCTTATTTGTTCACAACTGAAATAACGAATTACTGATATAAAGAACCATTTTTCTTGCCCAGGGTTTTTCTTTATGTATCAGTTTTCTACTGTAAGTTAGAAGATGAGGTCCTTTTTTGATACTTATAACTTATATTAGTTCTTCTTTTCATTTCATCCCTTCTCCCTCCATCACTTTGTCTTGTGTCAACCCGGTCTACCACCACGACAACTCGTCCTCTAAAGCAACGGCCGAAGCCAGGGACGTCTCAGTGGAAAGGGAAAGGAGCAAGGACAAAAAGGACCGAGAGGACAGGGACCGGCAGTCGTCCTCGCACCACAAATCCAAGAAGAAGAAGAAGAAAAAGAAGAGCAAACACATGCACAAAAAGAAACACAAACACGACAAGGGGGACAGAGAACACAGAGACAAGGAGCGCCATGACGGAGACCAAAGCAGCAGGGAGAGAACCCACGATGGGGGAGAAACGTCCCAAAGACTCATCTTGTCCATTGGTGGTGCCGGCTCTCCCTTTGGCGGCGCTTGTAGCGGAGAGGATGATCAAGAAGGTCACAGTTCTTCAGACTTTGAGGTTTAAACCTCTTGCTTGTAGTAAGAAGTGACTAAGGATTGAGCGGGAGCTTGTTCTCCCATCTGTACTGCCTTCTGTCTGTCAGGCTCTTTTGTCACTGCTGATATGAGAATTGTCCATAATATGTATGAGTACGTGAATATAGTATGTCTTTTAAATATGCATGCCTATTTTGGGTGTTTTAATGTATGTTAGATTTGTGTACATACGCATGAATTTATGTGTAAAAGAGAATTCAAGTGTTTTGCTACATTCTTATTATTTATTATTATTATTATTACCATTATCCTTATTTATATTATATTATTATTTTTATTATCATTATCATTAGTATGTGAAAGGGCCTGAAAGCAGTGCATGTTCGAATCAAAAGATCTTCAAACCAGGGCTTTTGTGCTTTGCGTGAATTTCAAACAGGATGGTTGATCGGATGCCAAAAGTAATTCTAGTCGTAACAACAAAACCTTATTTAGATAAAAAAAATCTGGGCTGGGCCATACACTACAGAATGTTGTTTTATATATGTATGCACAATTTGATGGCCCAAGGTGATGTAGATTTCCTTGAAAGTGTCAATGTAATTTTTTGTTCTTTATTGTTACACAAATATTATTATTATTATTATTATGTTATTTTTTATTTTTAATGTTGTTAATAGTATAGGTGTATGATTACATATTGTGTGTAGGTTACATAGTAAGTAAGTGTTTTGTTTGTGCACAGATAGTTGTGTGATAGAAGCATTAATCATGTTTAGCATTTAGCACTCCGACCCATTCTGAGGGCTCTAAGGAGTGTCACATGGTACATAAGAGCAATGTACATCAAAAACAAAAAAATTAGATATTTAATCTTTAAAATTTAAAGATATAATATATAAAAAAGAGTCTGAAATTATCTCTTTATATCTTTGTCTGTCTGCGTCACGCCTACAGGCTAGATTGGGAAAGCCTCGTCTGTTATGAAACTTTCATGGAAGGTGGAAAACATCCCATCAATGCACTGCTTAATATTTCTACAGAAATATATTTTACAATACTTTCCTTTTTTAACTTGGTGTTTTTCAGAAATAGTTAGAAATGCATCCAGACTTATTTGCCATTAATTTCAATGACCTGAAGTTGATGTATCCGATTCGGATCCATGCTTACACTTGGCATTATGGGGATATAGCCAGATATCATATTTTACCAGGGTTCCAGGTACGTCCAATAGCTTATTCATTGGACCTGATAGGGAAACTGAAATGCAGGGGATACAAAGTTTGATGGATAAAAACTGTTTCTAATTTGAAAACTTTTTGTGTGTAATTGTCAATTGTTGCACTTCAGGGTTTTTTTTTGTGTGTAAAACTTTTATATTGTATTCTGTAGGGGCTAAGAATAAGAATATAACAATATACGATTATATTGTTACGGAGTCCAATTCAACCCAAAACTCATTGTCAAAGTTTTAGAATGTAAATCACCGATAGAGGTGTGTGTTTTATATGTATTTTATGGTTGGACAGATTCGGGGCGTATTTCCTGAAATGGAAACATTTTAAGCTTTGTTTGAATTCAATATGTGTGTGTGTACATGTGTTATGGTTGGATAGATTCGGAGCGTATTTCCTGAAATGGAAACATTTTAAGCTTTGTTTGAATTCAATATGTGTGTGTGTACATATGTTATGGTTGGATAGATTCGGAGCGTATTTCCTGAGATGGAAACATTTTAAGGCTGGTTTGAATTCAATAAGTGTGTGTGTATATGTACGGTATTTTATATGGTTGGATAGATTCGGAGCGTATTTCCTGAAATGGAAACAGTTTAAGGCTGGTTTGAATTCAATAAGTGTGTGTGTACATGTATATTATGGTTGCTCAGATTCGGAGTGTATTTCCTGAGATGGAAACGTTTTAAGCTTGGTTTGAATTCAATAACACTTGACTTTCTGTCTTGATTGCTAGGGAAGGGTGTTTCATCATCAAATGGTGTTGTGCGTTAGTTTTAGTAAACTATGAGTACATATCTATAGATGTGTATTACCTCTTGAATGTTACCTAGTGTAATTTGATTTTTCTCACATTTGTCTGTAAATGGTGAATGGTAATGGTGCTTGGCTTTGTGGGGTACGGTCTCATTTAGTATGGCTCTTCTCTTTTTCCTCCAAGGTGGTGTGCACGTTAGCGCGTGAGAGAATTGAATGTATACAGAGATAATACATATGCGTTGATTTGATAAATAATTGTTATCTATCTCATGTACAGAATTACACAAATTGTTAATAAAGAAAGATTATTGAACAAAATATTAAATTAGTGTCATTGCATATGTTGTGTTATTTTACATGGGTAAGTGTTCAATCCATTGAATAAGAGAGATTATCGTTTTATGTATAACTAGCAGAGTACCCGGCGATGCCCGGGAAAGAGGAAAAAATAACTTATTTGTAAGTTGTAAGTGATTTTTTTT
>JASKDV010210895.1:0-10318 GCA_032466395.1 Aegires albopunctatus
CCCCCCCCCCCCCCCCCCCCCCCCCCCAGACTAATAGCTTTGACCGATTTAACACACTGGTTGCTCACGAAAATGCGGATCTGGTGGTGAATGATGTTCTGTTGTCAATATTATAATGTTCTCTAAAAGCCAAGCAAATGGAGTAGTAACCGTGCAGTAACTGTGCAGACTGGATCTGTCACTTTAACTGCGTAGTGTGTGGTGGCCATAAGGGTAGAGGAGAAATTGGCTCTTTATTTACTTCAAATCTGCATTAAACGCTTTCAGCAGACTATTGAAAGCAAAAATATACTCTTCTTACAGTGCTAGTCAAATTATAGTTTCATATCTTTGAAAATCAAGACTGTCAACAAATGAAAACTAGGATATATAGGGCTTGCAGTCAGGAATAAAACCTGCTCAAAAAGAACACAAAACAGACTGCGACATCCCTCTACCAAATTGCAGAAGACAGGGACCGATGATGCGAAATTGTCAAGTCATCAATGTTGTCAGCTACCGTCACAAATGACGATGTAGATAGGCACGCTATTTTTAAAAATTAGCTATGACAGGCCTCAGACTGTTTCATATTGTCTGTTACAAAATATCTCGTAGCCCCGATTTTGCTTGATACGAGATATCTCGTAGCCCAGATAGAAGAGTACAAATTTACAAAACAGAAATGTTTTCTTTTTTCTTATTTTCAATTATCTCATCATATAATAATTACTGTTTAAAAACATTACCTTGATAGGAGTCACATATCTAGAACCTCTGATAGTTCCAATGGTGACTTGACTTTCCTCAAGTTGTGCCATGATATCATCAGCCCCATAGATAACGAGTGTATCTCTCCCAGCATGAGAAACAAGGCGGAAGTCAGTGCTCAGCCACAAGTCAATGACCTGATAAAAAAAAAAAAAACAATCTTATTGACCATAGCACATCTTACATAATTCTGTATGACTGTTAAAATACAAAACATCCAGTGGTAAAAGTTATTCAACAAGAATAACAAATGATGATTTTCTATAATGAAGATGAAGTGCATATGTAAATATGAAAGACAGCTTGGGTCAACAAGCAAGAAAACCTTTTGCAACATCTGCTCAAGAGTAGATTCATTGCTAGCTGTGGTTGCAATTTCTTGAATTTTGTCTTTGTGCTTGACAATCTGAAAAAGAAAAATGATATGAAACTTTGAATGAGTGTCTACCCTTTGATTAAACATCTAAGTAGTTTTCATAACACATTAAAGACCTAGCATATTTATCAAATATCCTTATGTTTATAATTGTTTTTATTTGTATACAATAACA
This sequence comes from Aegires albopunctatus, assembly GCA_032466395.1. Lineage (NCBI taxonomy): Eukaryota > Metazoa > Mollusca > Gastropoda > Nudibranchia > Aegiretidae > Aegires > Aegires albopunctatus. The sequence goes on from JASKDV010210895.1 coordinate 1,302, forward strand.
TTTTTGTTAAAAACAAAACAAATTCAACTTTGATCATTCAGTTATGCTTACGTTCATTTCCATTAAGTTTCCTAAGGTAAAGTTTTTGTCTCTGCTGATAGTCTTTCCAATGATGCGTTGAATCTCTTCCCAATGACGTTGACGAAGGGATGGATTACGCAAGGATGTGATCACAGGCATGCTTTGTTTGAAATCAACAACTTTCTCTTTCAGTCTTGGAACCACTTCATTATGTGGAAGTCCTGAACAAAAGAAAAATGACTCTATCATTCAAAAGACTTAGTCAATCTCCTTTTAAAAAGAATATGAGTCAGTTCTTATTACTTTTAACTCACTAAGTTATGTAAATCAAGCAAGCAATTCAATTTTGCATTGATTTTAAAAGATGCTAATAACCCAGAGGTATCATATTTATGATAATTGACAGCTGAGACTGTAAGTGTATCCATTAATAAAACAAAAAAGTAAAGGTATTCAACTGCTGAACCTTTATGAATGTTTTTAAAGCGCAGTGCATTAAGGATGATGCATTATTATCATTCTGAAACAACAGAAAAAATTCAAATGAAATACACCAGTTTTGTTTAGAAATTGTCATATACCCATATCTGGTTCTATTATAATCTTGTCTTCTATAATTGCAACTTCTCCTTTCTTGTGCAAGCAATTCATATTGCAGATAAATATAATTTTATTGCACCCCTTTGTATTGTATCACACTTACCTTTTTCCAACATATAGACAGTCTGTGTAAATTTATTGACATTCTTCTGCAGACCTTCAACATTTATAGAATCAAAAGCAGTGATTGTCCAATCATCTACCAGTTTAGTCCATTCTTCAAGTGATTGCCAAAGCATACCTCTCAAAGTCAGATCTCTTTCAATCTCATTCAGATCAGTCTGAACATCTTGAACTTTGTTTTCTGATTTCTTGTCATTCTGATTTAATACACTGTGGATTAATATCAAGTTAAATCATAATTTTCTTCCTCAAACTGAGTATAAAGTAAAGGAAAACAAAGTGGTTGAAAAGATGTGAATAAGGAATCAAAGTCCCCTTTAAGAATCTGAAAAAGAAAGATTGTAGATTCTACCATTTAAGCAAGCAACTTATTTTCACAATTTGCTTAGATATAATGTTTGCAATATTACATTACAAATGTGCATTCTGAATTTCACTCTTAAGGACTAGCTTTTTAAAAGACCATTGGACATTTTGTAAGAACATAAATTATGTTTATATGAATCTCAAAAGCTCTGTCACACCTTAAATAAATTTTCATTAACTTATAAACTTTTCATTCAAAATTCATCAAAGTTGATATACATCTAGCTAGACATGTTTTCTTCTGATAGAAGCAAAATCAACTGGTCGAAATGCTGCAGCTTTATGGTAGATAACTTTGTTTAGATTGACCTTCTCATTTCCTGCATTCAAGTTCGATTAGTAACTAGTTTGACTAGTGTGACCACCAACTACCGAAGCACATCATTGATTCTCGATTATCCTCACAAGTATTACCAGCCATTCTTGCTGTAAAGCAACATTCAAGTTCTTGATGGGTCCAAGGTGATGTTCCTCATGAAATCATACTAATAGCATGGTCACGCTATGAAATTGTCAACTTCACCATCTTAAAGAGATTCACAAACTGATTGGAATCAGTATCAAATCAACTTCTGATATGTGTGGTATTATCGTTACAGTAGCTACCTGTCGCCATAATCGTAGCTATCTATGATTCATGGTATCGATACTAGCAGGCTTAGCTGTAGTGTAGAGCAAATGGGATTGGCACTCACGGGTACTATTATTTCACGTAGAAGGTCTTTTCTACCTCTCTCTACCCAACACTATATTATAATAAAAGCTTTATCATACCATTTAATAAAACTGATCTGGACATTTTATTGTTTTATCAACAAACATATTACAGATATTGTGCAACTTTTGTGATAGCCAGCATTTTTACAGAACCTGAATTCAGTGGAGTGAGTTGTTTTCAGTATTTTAGGGGAAACAACACAATATGCATGTGGTATTTTGCCCATCTTCCAAGACATAGATTTAATTATTTCAACGTGTCACCTGCAATGTGAGATATAACAAACTCACTCATATGATTTTTCTCTTGGTAGAAATCATAGACCAATAATATTGAGATGGGTTGAGTATGACAAAAAATTTGAGACACAGTATACATGTAGAATTTTTTTAAAACAAGTTTTGTGAACTTACTCTCCATAATAGCTCTTTTTCTGTCTGGACAAAGATGATCCAAATCTATCTTGATAGCTGGCATAACTTCTAGCTCTGATTGACAAAGTTTGCACTTCTTCTTGAAGCAGACGTATGGTTTCAAGGGCTGATAATGGATGAGTGTCATTGTGAAGGAGTTCTGGATCTTGGACACGTGATTTGAGGTTCATCAGTGTTGAGCAAATATTTCCAATCAGGGTATCCAACTGAGTTGAGAACTTTCTAATATTATCATCTTTCTTTGCTTCACAGTAGAGGACTGTGGACTAAAAGGACAACATAGCAAATTGTATGGAGGTACTGCAAATCTGTCAACAACTTATATGAAATAAACATTATAACTATATAATTTTCCATATAATTTTACAATGCAATACAGTTGACAATGATGGTATACCTTGAGGTGTTGAAAACTAGGAGCTAGAGTTTGGTACAAAGCCATATCTTCTGGCAGAATTTCCACATTGAAATCCCTTGCAATGGTGAACATCTTGTTAACAACATTATATTCTTTCTCAAGGGCAGGCAATTCAGTAGACATACGTCCAAGAAAAGACAAATGCTCTACAAATTCTTCAACTGATGTAATAGTCTTGTCCAAGCGTTTTGTTGCTCCCTGCAACAAAATCAATTTTCATTAACAAAAACTCACATAATATGATCGAAAATTTTCCCCTCAAATTCTTTAAAGATAAATCTTATTACAACACAATTGTTCATTAACCTTCAGTGAGAATTAATTAAGATAAAGCTTTCTTTTTGTAGCTCATATTAATTAAAATTATTCCAAAAATTACTTGGTGACAAATATTTTCATAAAAATATAACACATTTCTTCAAAAGAGTTGGAAATGTTGACAACCTTCTCCAATTGATTTCTTAAATTAAATCCTTTTATAGTACACAATACCTTGAGTGTAAAATAACAACAGTAACTTATCTATAAATTTCATACATGTACAAAATTGTTTAAAAATTTAAAAAAGAAACATTGAGAGAGAATGCTTTATCAATTAATTTTTTATCTTTTGCTAGGTATAAGAACATGATAAATTAGCGCTAATTTAGAGAATTCAGCATATCTTACCTTAATAATTGTTATCAGATCATCATTGTGTTTATTGGCAATCAATGGTAGGACCTTATTCACAGCATCAACAACATCTTGAGGAAATGGTTTGCTTGAATCACTGAAACCCTGAGCATCCACTTGCACCATGGCAACTCTTCTGGTAAGAGGCATTCTCTTCATGCGTCTCAACTAGTTTAGAAAAGGACCACGCAAACATTACACTTTTCCAGGTGCCTCATGATGTTGTAAAATTTTGATCAAAGGTATCAAGATGACAAATATCAATCATTGTAAATAAAATAGATCATTACATATTGCTTCTCATGTATTTGTAATAGGTCTCGCAAATTACAACTCACTTTTAAAAAAATCTTGTTTAAAACAACAGTTGGTCTTCTTTATTAACAAAAGTGTTAGATGATATAAAACTATAAACTGACAAATAAAACAAGCTTAAACAAAACAAGAAACCAACCATGTTAAGGTAAAGACTAAAGAACAAAAAAAGAAGAACAAATTCAGGTCCATACAACATTACCATTTCAGTATGTGTGGCCAAAACTTGATTAAATTCATCAGTTGACCAAGGCTTTTTAGAATTAGCTTCTTCAACGTGCATTTTGCGCGATTGATCCACCATCATACAAAAAGTGTCATAGTTCTGTGGATGAAATGTAATTAAATGAGTAGTGATTAACAGTTCAAACGTGAGAAACTCCAGCAGCTTCACTTGCCAAAACTGGTCAGCAGGGTGACTTTAGGCTTGACACAAAATTTTCTCAATAACCACAGACCATTGGCAGCATGCCCTTAGGATACTTTATCCCATCTACCACACTCAACGCAAGTGTGAATGAGTACTTGGCTGTTGAGACAACATTTTCCTTTTCTAAAATTTGTATTCACGCCTAACAGGCTGCCAGTCTTGTCTGTATTCCATGCTGCTGTTGGCCAGGGGAAGTAAAAAGTAATTGTAAAGCGTTTAGAAGCTGAGGTCCCTTGGCTATAAGAGCTACTTTTGAGCACTTAAATTAAATTAAATTTCATGTATCTTGGAACAAAAACGAAATCATTCGAGTAAATTAATGCACTTTTCATCACAAAAATGTGATGTTTCATGGTATCTTTAATGTGATAAATTGTTACAAGAAATTACACTCTGAATACATGAAGATAACCTGTAAATTGTCATCAACCCTTTTGAAATGTTGGGAGAGTTTGATGAGTTTTTGTTGGGACCATGATACAAATAACTCAATAATGCATGGATCTATTTAAATCTAAGGAGATTGACAAAGCAATCTTGAATTTTGTGAGGATAATGGAATTCTTCTTTTTCCTTCCCTTGTTGGGCTTGACTCTCATGTGTCCCTCAGGTCATTATCCTAATGCTGAAAATGAAAGTGCAAAAAAACCTTCCTAGTGCTATGGTTAAGATATCAAAAGCATGCCAAAGGCTATATCATAAAAAGGCATCAGTCAAGGCATGAAGCCTAGGAGAGATAGAAAGAGGTGAATTAGGGCAATTTTTCCATTAAATCGACAATGCAATCTGTTATCACGAAGGCGCAGCTGACCGCCGTGACCCCAGTCACCCGAAGGGCGTGGCTGATTTATGGCTCTTCAGGTGGCTTTGACTAAGGGGTAAAGTTTTTCTGTTAAATGCGGCGCTGTGTTCACAACAGCAAGCTAACAATGAGGCTATTTTTTCAATTTTGAAAAAAAAATCTCCTTTGTGTCTCTCTAGGTAGATCTAGATCAAGGTTGGGCAGCCAAAAGCTTGCATGCCAATCAATTTCCATTAGCATGCAGCTAGAATTTGATGAACAATGTCGAGACATCCACATTCATGGATCATTAATTTAATACATCATTATGCTTGATGCACTTGATTTGACAACTAAATAATTAAACTTTAAAGTTACGTGGATATTAATGAGTTTGATATGCACAAGTTGAAATTAGACCTTTATAATTATGGCATCGAAATTCATTGAATTAAGGAAGTTTCTAGAAGATAAAAATTTAGAAAAACTGCTGCTTTTCTCAGCTGTGGGAAATTCTCACCAAGATCTTTCATCTGTTTGAAGATAATTACTTATGCTCTTCTTTCATCTTCTGGTTCAACTTTTCTTTGCAAGCAAATTTTCTCTTACATTTACTTTATATTCATCATTCAGTTTTCCTTTCCTTTTTTCTCATATTACTGATTTTCTATGACATTGAAGTAAATCAAGTAAATTTGACAACCATATGACTTTGAAAACCATAGGTTTCAATCGTACTCAATCTATATTCTAGGGTTTCAAAAGTCATATGGTGTCAAATTTATTTGATTTATAGAACCACTGTCACAGAAAATCCATAATGAGAAAAACAAAAGGAAAACAGAATGATGAAGATGTAGCATTTGATAAGACAACTTGAGATTCTTGGGCTTGTCCCGATGGTTGCGAGCATCAGTCTGAGCATGGTCCCCAGGGAGTTATGAACTTTACTTTAGAAAAGCCATTAGATATTTTGTAGTTAAAATTCTATGAATCTACTATTATATTGTAAAATAATAAATCTAGTTTTGAAAATATATTTACTGTGATGTATTGTTCTAAAAGCTCCATTTCCATATCCATGTAGCTTAGCATGCCGGAGAGAAGACGTTGATAGGCTGGATCATCATGCAAGATGAGTTCAAGATCTGGCCACTCCTGCATCATTTCCCGCCTTTCCTCAGCTTCTTCCTCATCAAATTTCAACTGGAGATCATTTTTAGGAGGAGAATAGAACACTGCCAGTCTCTTTTCCCTCAACATTGGAGTTACCTTGGCTGAAATATAAATATGCATTGTCATCACATGAAAAAAGTTTTAAAACTATAATTCGTCACTACACTCGCATAGTGACTGATTCGGGCAAATAATGGGTTTGACTTATTTAGTCCATGTTACTCAGGAGACTCTAAACTATAAACTGTATGAAAGAAATATCGAAATATAAAGTAGTTTTTGTAGTTTTATTATCAGCTATTTGACGGTTATCATATCCAGACAATCACATACTGACAGATTTGGATTCAGTCACTATGCAAATGTATAAATGGCTTGTAAGGCGCCAACAGTCATGTCAGACATTGGCTTTTGACAGGTGGGCGCGTCAATACATGGGAGAACAAAGCCACTATCAATAGCTAAGGCGTGGATTAAGTTGTTGGACAATGTTGACTGGAGTGGGAGGGTAGAAGGGGTGTGGCTTATGGTTTGATTTTAACCAGTCATTGGCTCTTGATTTCTCGCATCGGCTTTTTAATTTACTTTAAGTAGAACTCACTTCTTAGGAATGTTACTTTGGTTACCTCGAAATTATGTCTCAAAATTAGATGTCTTTTCTATTGTCTTAAAATATCATGATTGAAAAACTCACCATCTAACTTAATCACAATGACTACTACAGAATTAACAATTAACAATTTAATTCATACTAAAAATTAAAGCAAAATGAATTACCATAGTCGCGGGCTGAAATTGGTGCATCTTGCATTAGAGCAAAACAAGATATTATCAACAGTATCCGCTCACTTAGTTGACAAAGAAAATGATTGCAAAGAGTAAATCAGATGTCACGAATAGAGACAGTGGACCTTTTGCTAAATATACCGGAAACCTAACCCCCGTTACCAATACAATATTATGCATCATTTACATCCTTGACAACAATACAACATGCATCTTCTAACTCCCTGGCACCAGTACAATCTGTATCTCCTTCTCGCTAGTGCCAATACAATCTGCATCTCCCACATCCCTGTTTCATATATAATCTGCATCATAGCATTCCTGTCACCAATACATACACAACTTGTATCTCCAACATCAATGGCAGGAATACAATGTGCCTCTCCACTATCCCTGGCACCAATACAATCTTCATCTCCTACATCACTGACAAGGGTACAAACTGTATCCTTAGCATCGATGCAACTTTCTTCTACTACATCTGAAGAAAAGAAACTTAATTAATTCCGATTTCATTTTAGAGATTCGATGATTGATTGGGTCGAAAATTGCTTTCTCCTTCTTGGACGAGGCAAATCGGTGCCATCGTAGAGGTGGCAGGTTCGTTCCCCTGTGCATCACTAGATTTTTTTCGTTTCTTTCCTTCTATAGATTCTTGTCTTTGTCTCTAAGGGGTTATTTCATATTCTTAATGTATCATATATTAATGAGATTGATACAACAGGAAACAGAAATATCTATTGAGAGATTGGATGAGGATGTAGGGAAGGAGATGAATATAAAGAGCTGTTCATGAGGTGAAATTTCATTGAATAAATCTATCATTAAACATGGATAACTGATGCTGTATAATTCCGATTATATGTGCTGACTAAGGCAAAGGAGATTGGTACTGCATATAAACTTAAGCAAATTAATATATATATATATATATATTATATAAATACATACTGTATTGCTTCTATAGTATAAGAAAAATGCAAAAAAGGAAAAGGAAATTTCATTGTCAAAAATGAACTTACCCACCTCTGACTGGAACACCAAAAGCGAAGAGAGTAAAATCGTGATTTGATGATACTGGCTTTTTAAAGTAGACCAAAGTTTTAAAATTCCTGTTTTGGTAGAATTGAATTATTCAACGAACCATTTTATAAAACTAGAACAGGTTACAGTCTAAAAAGGTTAGAAGTGTGAGAAAGGGAGGTAACCAGGAGTTGAGGAGTGACATGTTCAAATATACTCGATATTCAAATGTACTCGAATAGATTACTCTTATGGGCACCATCCACTACGCAGATAAAATAGCAGGTTAGGACCGTTCAGTTATAAACCCCCGTTCATAGTGGCGCGCGGAATAATCATGACTTTCATGGACAAAAATAGCAGTAAAATATCTGTCCTTCTCTGCATGAATTTCGGTCACAACATCTCCAGTAACTTTTGCCGTGTTCACAAAGGGTCAACGTCAGCGATCGAAGTTAAACCATGACTATTTGAATACGCTACGTAGTCATTCAGTTAAACCATGACTATATTGTTTGAATACGCTACGTAGTCATTCAGTTAAACCATGACTATTTGTTTGAATACGCTACGTAGTCATTCAGTTAAACCATGACTATTTGTTTGAATACGCTACATAGTCATTCAGTTAAACCATGACTATTTGTTTGAATACGCTACATAGTCATTCAGTTAAACCATGACTATTTGAATACGCTACGTAGTCATTCAGTTAAACCATGACTATTTGAATACGCTACGTAGTCATTCAGTTAAACCATGACGATTTGAATACGCTACGTAGTCATTCAGTAAAACCATGACGATTTGAATACGCTTCGTAGTCATTCAGTTAAACCATGACGATCTGAATACGCTTCGTAGTCATTCAGTTAAACCATGGCGATTTGAATACGCTACGTAGTCATTCAGTAAAACCATGACGATCTGAATACGCTTCGTAGTCATTCAGTTAAACCATGACGATTTGAATGCGCTTCGTAGTCATTCAGTAAAACCATGACGATTTGAATACGCTTCGTAGTCATTCAGTAAAACCATGACGATCTGAATACGCTACGTAGTCATTCAGTAAAACCATGGCGATTTGAATACGCTACGTAGTCATTCAGTAAAACCATGACGATCTGAATACGCTTCGTAGTCATTCA
>JASKDV010210906.1:0-19462 GCA_032466395.1 Aegires albopunctatus
CCCCACACACACACACACACACACACCACTCTGGATGAATCTGTCTCTAAAATCCCGTCCTTAAAGTATAGAAGAATGAGAGGGGATTTAATGCAGTTGTATAAAATAGTACATGGCATTGATAACTTAGATTACAGTAAGTTTTTCAATTATACTCATGTTAATTTTACTCGAGGAGATAAGTTCAAAATTTAGAGGTTGTTCCACTAATATAAGGCATAACTCATTCATCTTTAGAACTGTTAAAAATTGGAATAATCTTTAATTTGTAACAAAAAACTCAAAATCTTTAAATAGTCTTAAGATTGCCATTGATAGAGAACAACAGATGTATATTGTACGATTTTGATGAATGAATTAATGCATTTGGGATTGCTTTTTAGATTACTATCTCTATCTTATCACGTAATTTTATGAATACACATGTCCTACATCATCAATCACCATAGTTCATATGACAATCATCTTCTGTCATGTACTGTATAATATAAAAAACCCTTTAAGATTATTTTGTCATCAAGTATGACTCTGTTATCCAATATGTATCTTTTGGACATAGGCTTTCCTAAGTAGCCCATAAACCCAGATATGATATGATACGTTAAGTACAAACTGAGATTTGTTTAATTGGACAGGAATTGTAATTAAATCAATTTAAGTTACAGAAGCAAATGAATAAGAGATAATAAAATGGAAATACGAATGGAAAAGGGGAGGAAGTGGAAGAGAGAATTCTGTTCTAAGAGGTAGACTGCCATCTTCATTCCTTACATAGAATGTAAATAATAATATGATTATATAATTTATCAATCATTTTCACAGGGCTATTTTGTATTATGGTTATAGTCGTATTGTCTATAGAATATCACCATTCGTGTCTAATCTTAAATGAGATACATTTTGTAATAATATCCGAAATTCTACAATAGCCTCTGATCTACTATAACCTATTACATCATATAGGCCTGCGAAGGCTTATTTTTATAAAGTGATTTTTGAAGCACGTCTTGTGAAACAGTTAGCTGACGAGAGATGGTGGGATTTTAAAGTAATAAAATAGTCTTTTCATTCAGCGCCTTTCTTAACGAACTAAAAGCGTTATCCGTTATCTAACTCTAACGGTTATCTTTGGAGATAACGGCGAGTCGCGTTGTCTTTCTTCTTGTATGCATATGGTAAATGTACTTACTGATATTGTATTGCAATACATGCATAATTCGATAGCTTTGGCATTTTGGATTTTAATAGCACGTCATGATAAAACACACACACGCACACACACACACACACACACACACATATATATATATATATATATATATATATATATATATTGACACACCAACGTACACGCCAACACTCACTACATACACACGCACGCACAGAGTCACTCATCCCGTTCTTCTTCTTCTTCTTCTTCTTCTTCTTCTTCTTCTGGAGGAGCAAACTTAACACGTCTGTAAAGATCAAGCTTTATAATCCCTAATAGAATCCATACTCCTATATGATATGAGTCGTGGACACTGATTTCAGAAACGGAACGAAAAATCAAAACGCTTTTAAACATAATGTTTTTCGAATATCCTTGGTCTATCTTATAAATTATAAGGCTCATGTCACAAATGAAAAAGTTAAAGAAGACATCGCAGCCCCTGCTGAACCATAGGAACCCCTGCTAGCCACCATCAAAAGAAGAAAACTAGGACGGTTTGGCAACAACACGACAAATCAAGACCAACTTGCAAGCACGGTTGAGGGAAGCAGAAAGAAGGTCGCCAAAGAAAAAGTTGGTCTGACAATATTTGAGAAAGGACCTTGATGTCTCCAGACGACATGATGTCAGCAGCCGTGACAAAATTCACAAAATTCGAAATTCAAGTTCTACCATAGCCTATATTAGGAAAATATGTCCATACAACCTCCCCACCTCATTGTTCTGACGAAAGGTAGAATTGGACGCTAAGATCAGAGGGGACGGATTGTGGTTTGTAGCGCCGCTCTCACAATTCCTTGGCGTCGTGAACATGCTAATGTAGCATGGAAAATTGCGCAATATAAGTGTCCGACGTCATCATCATCATCACCATCTAACAGGTAGGGTGCAGATGTTTAGGCATTCTAAGAATGTGCCCAGCAAAACGTATTCTGCTTTCTGCAACAACTTCTCTCAAAGTACGCCGCTGAATTTGACGCAATACATTAACCTCCTCGCCGGTAACATGATTTCAGTCATTAATGTGGAGGATTTTTACTTAATCATCGCTATTTAAAAACATTAACTTTTTTTGCTATCTTCTCTGTAGTCATCCACCTCTCATTGTCATTGCCATATTATAGTTATAATTTTTAATTCCATTGAATACTGAAGCCTATCCTGGTGTTTATATCTTGATCCACCCACACCAGATATTCCCAATTTTCAACCAGCACGATGGAGAAGTTTGAGACGCGTTCAGTGATCAATAAACCTAAATGGGAAAAATTCAACCTATGCTGTGTGATAGAATATGATTACTACAGGGAAGAAGCGTCAAAAGTCATGCGGTTCTGTTTGGAAAGTCCTACACCAACATTTGAACATGTTAATGGTCTCTGCAAGGTGGGTCCCACGTTTACTGGCACCCGATATGAAAGCTGAAAGAAAGCGATGTTGCAGGGTTTAGCTTGACATCGTTACCATTCGCAATGGCTTTTATTTCAATTTTTTTTTCTTAAAGAAAGATGGCTTTATCTGTATCAATCATCCTGAGATGAAATTATGTCAGAGCAACACTGGCAAGCTCCAAAGGAACCTACTTCCAGGAAAGCAAAGACCTGTCGTTCTGCTGTGAAACGCTTAAAATGATAGCGTTTTTGGGACACTGAAAGTCAAAAACAATGAACAGGGAATAAATTAATGGACTTTTGGAGAGGCTCAAAGTTGCACTTTCAGAAAAACGCCCAAGAAATCCCCACAAAGATGCTTTCCTGTTTTATTGCAGGATAATGCAACGTCTTATCGAGGATACATTTGCCATTGCTGCTGTAGACCATTTTGCCTCACCCTGCATGTTCACCTGACTTGGGCCCCGTCACTCTCTTTTCTGTTCCCCAAATTAAAGGAATATATTATTATGGTTCGTTGATGAAGCAGATGTTTCTCGTACAGCCGAAGCGTGGTTTGATTTTGAAGCCAACCCCAAGGAATTTCACTATCAAGGAATTTTCAAAGTCAAGGGAGGACCATAGAAATGTCGCATGCGAAAGGCCGCGGGTTTGAATCTCATTGGAGACACCGTGTTTAACTCTTGGGCAAGATAATTACACGAATTGCCTACATTTGCGCCGCTGTTCTTACACTAACTTACAGCTGACGCTCGGTGACGGTAAATACCAAAAGACAAATCTCCCTTCTGGGATGAATAAGTGGAATTTTATTTTTATGTGGCACGGTGGCAGAATGATTAAGCCGTTGGACTCGCATGCGAAAGGCCGCGGTTTCGAATCTCATTGGAGACACCGTGTTTAACTCTTGGGCAAAGTTATTAATGCGAATTGCCCATGTTTGCGGCTGACGCTCGGTGAGGGTAAATACCAAAAGACAAATCTCCCTCCTGGGGGATGAATAATCGGAATTTTATTTATCTTTTTTTTTATGTGCTGAATGATTCAAATCTGACGCACAATCGATGTTGGAATCAAGGTTTGATGCATGGGCGATTATAACCCCTTTAATCTAAAATTGTTCATAGTACTATATTTTATCTTTTGTTTGATTGTTTGTTGTTTAATTTCCTTCATAATATATCCACGCAAACCCACAAATACTAATACGTTAGTGAGTAACTATAAAAGTCTAATTTTATGTTACTTCTTTTCATTATTCTACATGAAAGAAGCCTAATTCTAATAATGACGGCGACGATATTTTCAGCTCTTAACAACTTGTCAGTATTATTTGTCATTGAGGCAAAGGGCTGGGATAGCATAAGAACTACTGGAACAATAATACTAATAATAGCATTAGCAACAAGTTTGAACAAATGCAACAACACAATGACGTCCGAATAGCATTGGCATAATAATCAAGTGGCGGCCTTTTTGGAATGTTTTTTAAAGTGTCACACGTCTTTGGGTTGTTAATAGTTAGATGATAGATCCAAGTGTAATTTTAAATACCGTGCTGATACCATTAAAATTGGTGTCACGAATTCATGTCATAAGAACTCGACGGGCAGGAAGACATCAAAGATACTGTTGATAATGCTGTGCATCGATTCGACCAAACAATTAAATGATAATACGGTACATTGCGCCTTATTTAAAGTCAGTGTATTGAATGGTTAAAAGAATTTATGGTCGCCAAGATCTATTTTTATAAACATGAAACGAAACTCATATTCTAATTTTAAAACATCAGTTGACACAAGAGAAGAAATGCTCCCAATCTTTGGGGTTCCCTCCTTTAAATTCGTTGAAGAAAATATAAAACGCATTACTTTATACCGGTACACGTAAGCTTATTTCTATTTTTGTAAGCTATGGAATGTTATTACTACAGTTATAGAATTTAATTGGCATCACCACGGATGATTACCGACGCAATATCTACGTGACATCGCACCCCTGAATATGTCTTCCCGCCCCCCACCCCCCTACTCTTCTTATCATAATTAATTGATAACAATGGGCGTGTTGTTCCGTTATGAAGCATAGATCTACATATGTACATGTGTTCTCTCCTCGTAGACTATTTTGATAACCGTCTTATGAATATTGTTTTAATATAATGTTCTTGAGCCCTATGTCGTAGCAAATTAACCTTCGATTTTCTATACTAGACTGACTGAAACATACGCCTGTTTATACCAGGAAAAGTCCCAACATAGATTTTCTATACGTTGACTGAAAGTGAAACATAAGCCTGTTTATACCAGGAAAAGTCCCAACATACATTTTGTATACGTAGATTGAAACATACATTTTGTATAGGTAGACTGAAACATACGCCTGTTTATACCAGGAAAAGGCCAACATACATTTTGTATAGGTAGACTGAAACATAAGCCTGTTTATACCAGGAAAGGTCCCAACATACATTTTGTATACGTAGACTGAAACATACATTTTGTATATGTAGACTGAAACATACGCCTGTTTATACCAGGAAAAGGCCAACATACATTTTGTATACGTAGATTGAAAAATACATTTTGTATACGTAGACTGAAACATACGCCTGTTTATACCAGGAAAAGGCCAACATACATTTTGTATACGTAGACTGAAACATACGCCTGTTTATACCAGGAAAAGTCCCAACATACATTTTGTATACGTAGATTGAAACATACATTTTGTATCTTATATCTTAAATATTGTAAAGCGTAATTGAGCATTGTGTACAGTGACAATTGGCGCTATATTAGTTACTCATCTACATTACATTACTAAGAAAGAGGAATAAATACGGTGTTCTGGGTCCAAGATAGTGAATCTTTTAGAATAGGTTAGTTTGAGTTCATACGAACATGTAACCAATCATTAAAGGAAGATATATGATTATTTCTCTCTAGGATAATTTATTGCGGCATGAAGTAGAAGAAACCATGAATTGGGTTTAAATCTTTGTGATGTCATTCAAAATGGCACCATAAATTCTTAAATATCATCACCGTAATCAAATGGCTAGCATTGAAAGGCTAATTCCTGCTAGTATTTGAACCAAAACTGAATCCTTGACAAAGTCTCTTGTCATATATTTTCCCAATTAAGCCTAAATGTAAAATGAGTACCCAGTACATGCATTGGCAGCAAAATATCTTGCACTTGCAGGTATGCTGGCAGGAAAGTGCTGATAATCAGCTGCTCTACTTTGATATAATATTCTGCCAAGGGAGATGATAGGGTAAGAGGAGTGTGAAATAGACCGCCTGGGGATAATAGATGTGAATACATGTACTGTGATTATATTATTACTAATATCATCATCGTCATTATTACTACATGCATTATTATTACTTCTACTATAATTATATTATAAAAATTATTTTAATTATCAATATCATTATTATTACCAGCTATCATTAATAGTCTACACAGTATTATCATGTCATGATAATCATCAATAAAAAAGGCATTGAGCATTAATTTATCTGTTGGAGATGTGCTTTAGAGATGCCATTCATTATTACTATTATTATATTATTCTTATATATATATAAGAGTATCAGTATCAGAGTATTTAGTAATACCCCTATAAACTTTTCCTTCTCAGATGTATTAACGTCTCTTCTCGGATATAAGTCAAGACCTGAGGGGAATGAAGTGTGGCTGGGCAACCACACTTCCTAAATACAATTTCCCAGGTGTAGAGCAACATGCTACCAGATCGTCTGTAGAGACAAAAAAAGGCAGACTAAAAAAACCAACAACAAACTTTTCTTCTTGTTCTTATTGCTAGAAAGTGCAAGAACGCGGTGCATTGATTTTGTATCAATGGACGTAGAAATGGGGCATATGAGCTTCATCTACAAACAGTTGTATCACGTCCGTTGCCAATTTTGTAAATATAGATAGGGTTTTCTGGTTTTATATAAAAAAAAGCAATATAGCCTTAAATGCAAAATCTGGCTGGCCATACACTAAAAAATGTTATTTTATGCATGTATGCCAAATTTGGTGACTCTGGGTGCTGTAGATTTTCCAGGCAGTGTCTTCGTAATTTCCCAGCTATTTTAGTTTTAATATAATTATTATTATTATCTCAATTCAATATATATGCCAAGATTAAAGTTTGTTCTTTTGTTGTATCTGCAGGGTTCATACAGTTCTGGTTCAACACAATTTAAGACTTTTTTTTCCAGGCGCTAGAAAAATTCAATATCTCAAATCGTGTGAAAACGCAAAAAGTTTGCATAACCATAAATTAAAAGTTATCTTTCGGAAATGCCTACATTTTTATGAAGAAGTTAAACAAGCATCTAACTTTAAAACGTGCAAGGATGTGATTTCCTTAATTAAGAAAAAACAAATCTGCAAGATGTAGAATGCATCACAGTTACCAATAATTTAATCTTACATCATGTTTGTATTGTCAAAATGGGATAATAAACCGTGACATACAATCACTTCAATCAGGGTTCATATATTTCTGGCTCAACACTATTTAAGACCTTAAATCGCGGGAACACACACACACTAACATGCACTCATAGACACACTCAAGTTGGGAAAAATGAAAAAAAACAAAACACACCACATATACATCAGCATGCATTAAATTCATACCACCGTATTTTTTCAATGCTGGCTAGTCTTAGCCTATGAAATAAAATTAACTCCCCACTCCCCATGGAAAATGCACATTAAAAACATTTGTCATCGGTAGCTATGGCATTTGCTAGAAGTTGACTGATCAGTAGGACCTAGAACTATACATTGTTATTATAAACCAATTTTTACTTTTTATCTACCACTGCTCATAAGATTTTCTTCCCTCCCATTTCAGATGTCAAAATAACGAACGGCGATACAATTCGCTAGATTATTATTTCAACGTAGATGACGACACTGTTCACATCTGACCAAACTAGATCTAACCCCACATTAATTATAATCCTTATAATGACAATGCCATTGTTGTTATTGTTTGTTTTCTATCATCTCAGTTTGTGCCATGACAGATTCTGAAATAAATATCGTCAACCCGCAACTGCAGACAAATCTGCAAAATCACAGTAATGCACGCACGTTCACGGTCATTCCTTTTGTGTGCATGCACTTACACAATGTATTGTAGGCCTTCTTGGCTGTTGGGGATACAATATCCATAAAATCAAGTTGAATTAAGGTATGCATTCTCCTATAATAGGCCTAATACTATAATCATCGGCCTACACATATAAAGTAACATGAATCGGCTTGTTGTTAGTCTTGAAAGAAAAAAATTATGTCTGGTGAGAACACCATTGAGACAAAATTTAAGACTTGTTCAAGACCTGGAAAATGAATTCCCAAATTTAAGATTTTTTCCAGAAATTTAAGACCTGTACAATCTGTTATGATAGATTTTGGAGCAGAGAAAAATAATTAAAAATTATTCAACACAAAACTCCCCCACAATCTTGCAAGGATATAATTTTCTACACTAATCTATCTAATGTCAATTAAATGTACTCTAAAATCTGACATTTCACACTGAACTCACTCTTTCAGCACATGTACTGTGATAAAAATGAGCATAAGTCTTGATTTGTTTCCCTCACATGCAAAAATATTTTAATATCTTGATAAACGCTGATATATATTCAACATAAGACCTACAGAAAGACAAAGTGACAAGTGCTCCCACTTACAATACATTTTCATTGATTCATAAGGTTTAAAACAAAGATAAGAAAACAATGGATGAAACCATGATCAAATTAACTTAATTACGAACTCATAATTTCTTTGCTTTAACTTTAACGTAAGGGACAAAAAGGTAGGTTAAATGTGTTTAACATGCCAAAACTTTCATTTTTACTTTTTGATCTTGAATTGATTAAGAATCTCAACAGTCCATATCATTAATTGCATAAATGATAGCAATCTAAATATATTTTACTCTTTAAAATCTTAATAAGCATCCTCAAACAATTCTATTAATTAGACTTAATTAAAGAAGTAAACAGAAATGAGTGTGAGGTAAAAACAACTGACAGAGCATAATAAAGTGAAATTGACATAGAAACAACCCCCCCCCCCCCCTCCAAACCTTTTTCTTACTTAGTTAATAACTTGTGCTCATGAAAGGAAATGCTATAGTGAAACCTATTCAAATGACAAAAATCTCATACAATTTGGAAAATTCACCCAAAAGATAGGACGTTAAAATGTATATATATAGATAGATATATCATATATGGCTAATGGTAAAAAAAAAAAAAAAAAAAAAAAAGTTTGAGAGAAAAAAGGCTGTCCACAAAAAACAAAACAAAAGATAGGCCCACCAAGTCACATAAATTGTCATTTATAATTTAAAAGGAAAAAAAAAAGAAAAGGGATAATGATCTCCATCATCATGAGAAAAACAAAATCTCATAAGTCACACTCAATTTGTGTAGAATAATTTGAAAGTTAATCCTCCCAATCGTCATCATCGTCGACATCATCATCATCATAATCTGAATCATCATCGTCATCTGAAAAAAAAACAAAACAAAAAAAATCAAGCCCCATTGTGAATGAATAAAATACTTATTTGAACCTTGAATAAAGTAATAAGTTGTATTATTTAAAACAACATAACAACTGTGACAAGAGAATATTATATTCTACAAAATTACAAATTGCATAATCCATTAAGTATGAAAGTAAAATTTTTATTATCTCAATTATTATAAATGGTTATTTCTTTTGAATAACATTTCAGACAGAGAATTAGGCGATTAAAATAATATATATATTAAAAAAGCATTATCACAAATTCCCTTAAAAAACAAAACAAATTGCTCGATGTAATGCTTTCATAAAATATTGAGACAGTTAAGGTACACATTTCCCTTTCATGTTATCTTTGTACATAAACTAAGATGGTAAATGAACAATGCATAAAAACATTAAATATTTAATGGTAATAAAATTATACATGTATCTAAAGGAACCAATTGAGAAATAATGAAATGGTGAATACCAGTAAGTAGTTTTAAAAATGGAACCCAACCCATTGTTTTGTAATATTGATTGCTTATTAATCTATTTTTTAAGAAAATTCAAATGTAGATAACATTTTAAAAGATACCCCACTCACCCCTATACGGTATACCCCAAGCCAGTTAAATAAATATACATGTATATGTATATATTACCAGACCAAAATCACCAATGTCAGCACTGACAGATTAGATCTATACATGTTTTAAGTGCATATCATGAACTAACTCTAAATAAAAATTAGTGAGAAACAGGGAATGTGTGGTAAGTCAAAAGTAAAAAAAAACAACAAAAAACATAGGAAGTGATAGGTCACTATTGGAAGAAAAAATACCAGGGACTCCCCTATTAGCTTGAACAAATGCAAATAAAAGAGTTGCTTGCATCTAAATCATGGTTTTGAAAGTGATGGTTTATCTACCATGCCTTCTCCAGCTTTTACAAGTAGCCCATTTCTTTTGTTTGCCTTATTCAAGACTATAGGAAGTCCCTATGGTACCATGCAATTCCTACCATACATTAAGTTCTTGACTGATTGGTCAATATTACCATATTACAAAATTGAAAGAAAATACATACATATACCCGGTATGTACAATCAATTTGCCACCTTGCTTTTTATGTATTCATTGAAGAAAGTGCACCAAAACATACAACAGTGCATTTTTACAAGTAAATGAAAATGTTTGATATAGATGATCATAACTTTAAGATGTGCTTAATGTTACATTGTGCTCTGTGTAATGCTTAAAGTAAGCTGTGTTTGAATCTCTTTCCTTCAAAGAACACATCACTATCATTATGTGGGAAAGATCATCATGTGGCAATGAATAAAATCAGTAGTTATTATAATTTATGAATAATTTCACATGAATCTATAGATAATATCCTCATGGATTTCATATATAAAAAAAAAAGAAGTTTTTATTTGGTTTAAATTGGATTTTATGAGAAGGGAAAACAAGAAACTGCAATAGGCAAATCAAAAGCTCAAAGTTTTCTTTCTACATTAATTTTCAATTTTTTGTTAGTTTGTTCTTGATCAATATGGGTTGGATGAAAAAGAATAAATTGGATCTGCTAAAATCTTTTATCAGAATGAGCTCCACCAACAAATTATTGTCTAGTGTAACGTAAAATAAATCTCTTATCTTGATAATTCATAAATTTATTAATAATCTACTATTTTGATGCTGATACTAATCATCAATGGGCAAGAATAAAGCTATGAATTCTATTAAAAGTTGACAAGAAAACTTGCTTATTATTTGTGTTGACATTCAAATGGTTGTTGCATTATAAGGGCATCTAAAAGTGCTGACTGATGCTATGATTCAGAAAGCAGTGCTAGTCAGGCACTCATATAGTAGAGTGATGCTTATGTCCAAGCCCATGTCTCAGTCTTTGATTAAATATCTCGATTTGCCTTGGTTATCTATAATATTGTCAAATAACTTGACAATCCTCTTAAACTAGTGACAACTTACCGTTTAATGTCTGGTGGATCTGTGCATTATTTACTAGGTGTAGACATTAGAACTAGTTTGAAAAATTGCTATGTATTTAGTAGTGACAAATCGTTGTGGAATGTCTGATGGACCGATGCATTGCTCAAAATGCTTAGTCATTACAGCGAATTTGAAAAACCTAGTATTTCCAGTCATTTTTAATAAGTGACATCAATTAATGTAAAATGGATCAACGCATTGTTTGAAATAATCATTAGACACCAATGCAAGTTTGGGAAAATCTAACGATTTAAGTTACATCCCTCAAAGAAGGATCAACTTCGAATCAAGGGCTTGTTATTGAACTTAAATTTTGCTAAGACATTCTTTGCCACACAGAATGAAAAAAAAAAAAAAAAAAAAAAAAAAAAAAAAAAAAAAAAAAAAAAAACAAAAAAAAAAGAGGGACTTGTAGGTAGCCACACACTTTTTGCATTTTTACAACAGTGAAAAGGACTTGAACAGCCATTAAAAAAATCACTTTTACAAATTGGGCAATCAGCTAGAAAGTATAAATTCTTTGAGAAACCAACAGTTTTTCAGCTTAAAAAAAGTAACTTTAACTTCATACATGACAAGATTTCTCTGTAAGAAAAATAAATAAAGTTTCATTTATCAATAACAACAACTATAAAAACCATAAACCACATTTCTCCCTTTCTCTTTCCTAAAATTAATGCAATTTAAAAAGTGTAAGATGAGCAGCTGTTCATTTAAAGGAATACGTTGCTAAATTCCTATGGCAAAATGGCTATCAAAAAGTTTGTCAAGAAAGTAAATCTAGGAAACAAGTGACATGAGAGAATCCTATGCTTTTATGCAATGGAAAGGTGAAAGCAAGCAAAAACATATTTGATTCATTAGAAAAACAACAACAGAGTCAAGAATGAAAAAGTAGGACAATCATTAACAAAAATAATACGCGTCACTTGAGATACTTAATGTTTGTATAGATATGCAAATGTGGAAATAAAAGCCAACTAACAAGCAATTGATAAATTCACCAACATGATCAAAAATTCATTTCAAAGTAATGTATTTTTCTTTAAAGGTGATTAGAGAATTAGAGGAATACTATAGAAATCTAGAAAACAATGGTGGAACTGTATTCTTTGATATAAACAAATTCCCCTTCCATCAGCTTCTAGGACTATATCCTCCTTTTCTCCTCCTCCCCTAATATCTCAATATAATATTTACATAACTTATCATAAGGCTTTCATTATGCATTGTAAGCTTGAATATTAACCCCCTCTCCCATTTCCACAACCAATTAAAATTTACTTAAAAATCAAAAGCCATAACAATGGGTTTTGTCATTTATTTTATTTCCAACTCAAAACTTTCAAGTGGCAAATTGATTTCAAAATATTGGAATAAACTGGCTAAAAATATTATTCAAGCAGAGTTGATTACAAAATTCATGCAACGCGAAAAAGCGATTGAACATTTCAATAAAACAAGAAGGATAAGGGATTAAGGAAGGAAAATGGAAAAGGATGAAAAAGGACAAGCATAAAATATATCAATATTTAAATATCCCCAAAAATCAGGCACTACAACTGTGCCCCTTACAGAACTCTTCAAGTTCTTGTTATTTTTCTTTATTTTTCCCTCACCGCTGTTGGCGCAAGCTGGGCGTCTGCTAGCCAATGCCTTGGCCAGTGCCCCTACCAGGCCGCTCATTTCCTCGGGATTACTTGAAACACGATCATCCTCTTGATCGTTGCTCACCTTTTGGGATCAGCCGATATGAATGGGTTAATGGAGTGGAGGAAATCATGCAATGGGTGGTGTCCCATAATTCAAAATATTATACTACATGTATTCACTTTGAAAAAAAAGGAACTGTAAAGGGATATATGGATACACATTCCCAATTTGGGTGGAAGAAAGAAAATAGACTCTTGAAAAGCTAAATGGGTTTGGGATAGAGATGTCATTATTTTGAAACCATAAATTGTTTTAATGACTAATGGTTAGAAATAATTGAAAATTGTACAGGTTATAAAAACAGGTGGGTACACAAACTAAAACAATTGTCACAATAGCTTTATTAATTAAAATCAGATTATAAATACATGTAAGTATTGTAAGGAACATGACATTTTTTGCAAGAAAATTATTTGTTTTATAATAATGTCTGTATTATTTTTATTTTAACTTTCACAATATAGTTAATGGGATTCAAACAATGAGCCGGAGGTGAAATCTGATGCACTGCGCTCAATCATAACGGGGTTCACAAAAATATTTATAAGATTTGAACTTCTGCATCAATTTGAAAAGTTTGTTTTTCATTTGAAACGAATAAATGGTGAGCCTTTCTGCATTTGATGTCTTTTTTATGTTGCAGAACGAGCTTTTCTTGGCATGGCAAGCATGTTCCAGTATGAAAACTCTCTGGAAACCTCGTCTGTCAAATACCATGAAGAGAGACCTTTTCCTAGCGGCTGTTGGTATCGCTGTCCGGATGTGAAGCCTGGGCAATCACTGCTAAGCAGGAGAAGTTTTTGGATGGCTTTACACCTGGATGTTGAGAACTATGTTCAACACCAAATGGGACAATATATTACGTTTCAAACCAGGAACTGTATGGCAACATTCCAAAGCAGAAATGTTTGCTGTGAGCAGGTTAAGTGGTGTTACATCACAAAAAAGGATGACTGTTTTGGACAGGTGACCATTACATGCTATGAATAGCTTGTTAAGGAAAAATACAAGAACAGCAGGCCTTGATACAGGTAACTATTATTGAGAGTTGACAGTTAAGGCTGATTGATTGTAATAAGTAAATTAAAATGATAAACAAATTAAGCTTAACTGGATGCACCTTATCTCATCTTATTACAAAGAAAGATAAAAGATGATTGAGATAAAAGAAGATAAAGGTAACAGAGGACTAAAATTGACCAAAAACTTAAGATGACAACTACCGGTATATCTAAAATGTGGTCCTCGCTCCTTTCCTAGATAAGCAGGTACATTATTCTTAATCTTATTTCTTTTTCAATAGAAAATCATATATTTTTATCACTTTGAAAATATTTCTAGAATCTAAGAATCGAAATAGTATAACCAGCTATAGAAACAACATTTGTTAGCTTTGAAAAACTTTAAGAGTAAAGGGGTAAGTTAAAGGTGGTGATTATTTCAGTTAGTGTGAGAAATCATAATTATATATTACTAATGATCAGGATTATAATTATACATGTAAATGTATAACTTGCAGTATTAAAGTGAGATAAAAAAAACAAAACACATGACTTATCTTGTGGAAAGAAATAAGAAAGTTTAGTTTATGGCATAATATAAACTATAATTTTAGATGATTCAAGAAAATAAGTTTTACATTAAAAGGGAAAGAACCTTTATATTTAGAAAAGGAGAGACATCAAAGAATTTATATGTGGTAAAGGAAACCGTGAACAAATTTTTGAAATAAAAAAAGGGCATTGTAATATCGTACTGAAATGTGTACCACAGCGTTCCCATTTAAAGACTTCCCTAATCTACTCCCACAAGACTCCAAGATGCATAAAATGAAATAAGAAACTCTTTCTGAGTTAATGAATTTATTTCGTCCTGGAACAAATCAATTTAATAGAAAAGCCTAAATTTTTACAAGCAGCTTTTGGATTTTTGAATGAATTTAATTGTCATGAATTTTGATGATATGAATGAGGCAGAATCTTTCTAACATTGTTCTGTTACTTAATCATAAAGACATTTTATTTCATAAGAGATAGTCTATGACTATGGATTCAATGACACTCACAGCTTCCTTTGGATAAAAAAGGGTACATAAGAAATGCATCCTTGCTATGACCACGTTTTGGTTCTTGATTGGTACATTTCTGTCTCTACAACTATTTTTCTCGTTGGCAATACAAAATAATTTTATTTTACTGTAAATAAGCATTAACGTTAAAACAATTTTTCTGGATGACAGCTGTTTTTTGAAGAAAAAAAAAAAGAAATCTCTTCCTCAACAAATATTTCATTTGTTTGTTTCCTCCACCAGTGTTTAACTTATTGTTTTACCTGTCAATTGTAAACTTCCTTAATAACAAATTTTATATGTATTTTTTCTTCTACTGCAAAGCATTATTATAACTGCAATTAAAATTTACTAACCTCACACTGATTCTCATTAGCATATAACTATGGCTGTGCCTCCAGTAAATTGTTTAAAATATTGGCAATATATATTTATTTCTCATTCAACAAAGAACAATGTTGCAAATTATTGATTGCCCCATTTATCATAGAATAATTAGGATGATTGTGGTACAAGCAGCTACGACAAACTACAACTTAAAAAGAGAAAAGACCATTACGATAGAGTATATCATAAAGCTTGCCTAGAGAGCCTAAAACACCAAAAGCACATCATAATTAGCATGCAGGCAAACAGAAAGTCAAATGAACTAAACACAAGATACTGGGTAGAAAAGAGGCATATTTCTACCCTTTGATAGAAGATTCTACCTGAGCCATGTATTTGCTTTTGTCTATTTGCAAGAGCTCTAGCTAGAGCACCTACAAGTCCATTGTTTTCACCATTATCCGAGGGAGGCCTGTCTGTAGGGGACTCAACCTATTGGGTTGTATTTAAAGATAACAGGGTGATTGCATACAGTGATTCTTATTACTTAGGTTTTCATATAAATGCACTATGCCACAGCTTTGGATACAAATATACATGATTATGAATATCACTTAATGTGTCATGCCAATTCTTTGAAAATATGTGTACAATGCAACAAGGAATTTTGCAGTGCATTAGAAAAATGCGGTTGTCCAATCTAAACTTTAACATGATCTCTCTATAAAAAAAAAAACAAGTTCAAAGAAAAAATGATGAAATATGATTTTTTCATTTTAGTCGGAATATTGATTTAATTAATATTGCGCTCTACATCTATCTTGTTTGAGGATTAAGAAGTTCTGAACTTGCCTTTTCATGGCTATGTAACTCTAAGAAAATCTGGAGTAAGTTATGCTACCTACAACAACATAAAAGACCATTGAATGAGGCTTTGCAAAATAATTATACCCAACCGCAGGCTGTATCACCCAAAGCGGAAGGGATAGGCCTATTACCTAGAATATGTCAGTATGAAAGCACAAATGTGCAATTGGATTTTTGTTAATAATTATAGTAATATTTTTTGCCTCAGCGGTCCATCATATCAAGATTGACTTGATTATTCAAGCTTACAGGCGTGAGCTTATTTTAATAAAGCTGTATATTTTATTAATAACGAAAGCAACTTTGATGATCTATGAACTATAGAGATATAAGTTTAGTGTTAGATGATCAAGACTTGTCATCATTTGCCTTTGACTCGTAGGAAATATGATGAATTCTGGAGAATGTAAGATTAGAAACCAAGTGAGAAATAAATAATCCTATTCTAATTTGATCTAAAAAGCGGCATTATTGCTCATAGCCTGAAATTGGTTAAGAATAGAAGAATCAATGTAAATTTCCTTTTCTTGGTTACATCCATGATCATATCATCTGATGACTGATAAATACATTACAATTTGGACTGTGATATAAGTTACAGTTTGTTAAAAGCGAGAAATGAGGTGACCTATTACAAGTCATGAAGATGATCTATGGATTCATGCAAATGATTTCAAAGCTATGAGAACAAATTAAAAAAAAAACAAAAAAACTGCAAAGGTGTATTTGGCAAGCGGATTTACCTAAAATGAACATTAACAATTCTGCACATGAATATAAAGGCATAATATATACTTGTATATCCTTAGGTGCCTCTATGGCAATGATGAATAAGGATGAGACAATATTCAAGCTACAATAAAGATATCTTGATTCCCTCTAATAGAAGTTGATCTATAATAAAGCAAAGAAGCTATACAGTACTAAGTAATGAGTCATGCAATGTTTGGTAGAACTCATTAGAAACATCTATGAATATATCAGCAGAATTTCTATACAACTATAATACTGTGCACATATAAATGACCAGACCTGAAATTCAAAAAATAATAAAATGTTATGAATTAGTCCTTACAAAAACTTACTTTCACAGCATCTGAATAAACCTAGCAAACCATTTGATGCTGGATAAACAGAAAGACCATGAATGAATTTGGAAAGGGACCCAAAGCCACAAGGTTTTTGGGTGTCAACGCTTTACTGAATGATTGCAAGTCCATGGACTTGTAAGAATATGAAATCAGACATGTAAACTTGAAATGAAAATCAATAATTCCATTATGATCCTTAAATTGAAATAAATTAGTTCTATACCTTCTTCAAGTTTGCCCCTTGGCGGATAGATTCTAACAGCTGACCTCGGGTATCACCAGGTGGAGCAGGTCTCTGATCAGAATTGTCTCTGGTTTTAAGGGTAGTTCCAGACCTTTAACAAATAGATTTATAAGGATGTCAAGGGAAATTGTGGAAAAGGGATGCAGATACACTAACATTGAAGAAAAGTACTGATATCTTAAAAAAAATCAAATCAATCATGATCTATAATAATATATATCTCCATGCATAAGTGACTTAAGAGAACCTCTTGAAAATAAGTTTTCTTTCTTCTTCAGCTCCTTGTACTCAGAAGATATGGAGATACAACTGAAGCTTTTTCAGAGATCCAGCACTACTTTCATCTCCTCTTGGTTGCCCTCAAAATAGCCAAGAAGGTTTTCAAAATAGGTTAATAGGAAGCAATGGATGAAGGGATAACACTATCATTAACAGTGAATGGAGGGATTGCATTAGATGATGGGATACCACTAACACTAACAGTAACAGTGAATAGTGGAATAACAGTGGATGATGGGATACCACTAACAGCGGATGAAAGGGATGAAGGTTTACTGTTACTGTCAACAGTGGATAGGGAAATAACAGTGGATGAATCAGGCAACTTTATGCATTAACAGAAAATATTTTCAAACATTGTTATTATTATTAGTATTGTTATTGTTGCTAGCATTTATATCATCATCGGGGAGCGGATAGCTCAGTGGTTAGCACGCTCAACTACCACGCCAAAGGTCCCTGGTTCAAACCCGTGCAGGCTTGAATTTGAAATCAAAATTTATTTCGGGTTTCCTTCTGCCCCCCTATCCTTGATAAAGAGTGCAAGTCCTATCGGAGACGGACTATAATATCGGAGGTCCCATGTGTATAATATACGCATGTAAAAGAACTTTTGGCTGTTTACAAGACAGTCTAGTAAAACCCTGATATCACCAAAGTAGTGGACATGGGTAAAATTCATTACAACAACAACAAAAAAAAATAAAAATCTCCTAAACATCGCCTTGTGTTTGCAACAACAGGATACGCCATTCATCATAGCAGACATGAAGGAAGGAAGAAGCCTCCAAGGCAAAACTAGGGCTGGAAAAATAAATAAATAAATAAATAAAAGAATATACCGTTATTCTATAATCACGAAAATAGAAAAGGGGAAAAATTGAATACGAGATTGGAAGAAGCGGTTCGAGAAGATGGATGACTCTAAGCGTACTTGATAAATATTGATGTAGCTCCCTGGCGTGCTTTCATTTATGATCATTGTATTCGTGGCCAATTCGTATGATAAAGCTTTACGCTCTATCATATAATAATCGATTATTTCAAACCCAACCCAACCCACCCCAAAATTCCCTTCGGGGTCACTTGAGGTCATGGATATGTTTCCGGTCATCCAACTCTTGCACGCCCTTCTTCATCCCTTCAATCTCAATGGCCAAATGCAATTTTCCAGGGGTAAGCCATGCTTCGAATGGCAAAACTGGGTTTCCTTCAAGCCATGCTTCGAATGACAAAACTGGGTTTCCTTCAAGCCATGCTTCGAATGGCAAAACTTCATGCTATTGAACGCCTTCACACTCAAGCGAAGAGTCGTTGTCAAGTAAAAGAGCGCTCTCAGAGGAATCGGGTAGCGGGAAGGACTTTCTTGAGCGTTGTACAAGGAATACTATTATAATAATTATGTACTGTTCATTACAAGCACGCTGTGATGTTTATAACCTTGCTGGAATGTTTATTAAACATTGAAGGACGTCGATAAGGGCAGAATAAATCTTGATTATTTTTTACGCTAATGTGTGAATATAATGTGTGAATATTTTATGGAATCATATTCGTTCAAGTGAAATCCCACGATGCAAACATTGTTATCTGAAATATAGAACCCCGCTCCATCTTATTTCTCTCCCACCCTCCTCCCCCGCTCACTCTCTCTCTCTCTCTCCCTCTCTCTCTCTCCCCCTCTCTCTCT
>JASKDV010210907.1:0-10318 GCA_032466395.1 Aegires albopunctatus
GTATAACTGTCATTGTAAAGCGCCTTGAGCACGGCTACGTGGATATGTGCGCTATATAAGAACGACTTTTACTTTTTCTCTTTCTCCTCCTCCTCCTCCTACACCTTCTTATATCGGTAAGTCAATAAACTAAATCAAATTGAGTAATAAGTACTAACAATCTTACTCTGGCTTCTAAATAATTGTGATTGCAATGTTTTAAAGGCATGTTAAAGAAGAAAAAAGAATATTGTTTAATTCTTAATTTCCACAGTTTAATTTGTAGCTTCCTTTCAACTAAACATAATAATCTATTTCATATGTTTGCAATTAATGATAATCTTACAAAACAAACTCTACTCTATTTTCAGATTGTCAAGCAAGTGCGATTCACTAAACCCCTCTACAAGTTTTACGTAACGCTCTCGGTAGCCAAAGGACCATTGATGGGAGTTTTTCTCATTTTCATTCTCCTCGTTTTTGGCTATGCCAATTTGACTCATTTGGTAAGGGATTGGATGAAGATAAGGGGGAAAGTAATTCCTGATAATAGATATTTTATCAAATAATATATAAGCACTGCACAGTGTTTCACTTTTTTTCACTTTGCTGTTTAAGATTGAATATTAAAAAAAAAAAGGACAAAAATTACATGAACAGACGACAATTACAAACCATCATTTCATATCACTACTACATACCGGATTAAATCATATGCAGGTAGGGCTTGAGTGTTTCTTAATTAAGGCCTACCTTTTTACAGTAACATGCTGTAGACATCAATTATTTAAATGACTGAACAAATATAATGCGCAGGAACATAATGTATCTTTTTATCAATGAGTTATTAAAATAGTTTGGTATTTTATCTAAACACATCATTGGCATTATCTTTCTTTGCCTATTTTATTTCACAGGTATACCTCTCTCTTGTGGAAGGCTATAGAAACTATGGAAATGCCCTTACATCTCTTTTTCTGATTATTTGTGGACGAACTTCCTTCACCCCTCTGTTTGAAGCTGAAAGAATTCTAACTCACTTTATCTTCTTGTCGTTTGGGCTTTTCGTCTATGGCTTGACCATTGCTTTGATCGTGGCGGTTATGTCATTCTCATACAAGTGGTCTAGATCCCAGATGTCCTACAAGACCAGTCTGGAAGCCAGGGACTACGAAATGGTTGATTTCTTCATTAAAAGATTCAAGCTTATAATGGGAATAGAAAAACAGAAACCTGTGAGTGCTCGAGCCATGAATGGTATTTAGTGCAATTTAATCACAGAATTTGAATTTTGAGAAATTTTTCATTTTCTTTATCTTTCCTGACCTCTGAAGGCTATAATTCAGCTGCTAATACGAGAATGGGAAATCACGTTATGTTTCTCAGTTGTAGGAATGTAGGCCAAATCAGGCTGCTGTTGAGAAAGGTCTAAGTCGTAATGAGAATGCTTATGGATTTAATTAATTTGGTAAAGATTGAAATGAAAAATTACTTTTTCACCTTTTTCCATCATACAAATATTTCTTAACCAATCACAATTTGTTAATATTTTAATATTGTATAATTTTCTTATACATATTCATAAAGATACTTATATATATATATATATACTCAATTACTTTAAAACAATATGTTCCCCAACATTTATTCATTCCCTTCCATTTGCTATAGCAAGATTGTGGGGTTTTTTTACATTGGCATACCAATTGATCAATTCTATTTTTATTTCCTTTCTGTATAAGCATTATATACACATTCATAGTGGAGGTTGAGTAATGAGTCAGTTTCATTTTTGTATCATATCTATCATGCAGTCTTTCCGACATGTGAAGTTCAAAGGTTTACCATCCTTGCCTAGTCGTGGTACAAGCTCTAACCCATCCTCAAGAGAATCTTGCCTTAGTCCAGCCCAGGATTCATCGGGATCAACAGCATCAGGCCATCTTGACCTGGATAGTCAGAGTTTAGACTATTTGATGGCCTCCTTGCTACCAACATGGGACCAAGTCATGCAATCTTTCCAAAAGGTGAGTAGCGTATCAATTATCGTGAAGATATGAATTCTTTAGTCTGCCATACTTTTTTTTCATGAATCCATCTGTGATATAGATTTTTCTTTCCATTTTCTCATCATTGACACAAGCTGTTGTTCAAAACATTAAATCATCAACTTATTATACTTGATTCTGTCCATTTACCAATTCATCCACGTTTTCATCTTTTTATATAAAAAATTAATATGGGTTCCATTTCATGTACAAAAAATTGTCCCTTTCATTTGTTGCCTATTTGTCAATGTCCGTTGCCAAAGAACTTCTACGATTTGCATAGCATTTATTTCAGTAAATTTTTTTTTTGCTGGTCTGCAGTAGGTAATGGATGGGAAAGTAAAATAATCGTTCAGATGAATTGTCCCTTTTCTTTTTTTTTTTTATCTCTTTGCTTTAACTTTTGCAATGATCATTTGTTTTGAGGCATTGCACCACAGCTTAGGTGTCTCTCAGGTTCAAGCCCCACTTCAACATCAGAATTTTTTCCTCGAGCAAGATGATTTACCATTTACTGTGGCACTGCAATAAGGAAGATGACTGGATTCTTTTGATTTGCCCTCTTGGGACAAATATAAGGAATTATATTAATTTCATGTATTTTTATTATTATTTCGTTTTTCCTGACAGATTGAAGATCTAGAAAAACAAGAAGAAGACCTCACTAAGCGTCTGCAAGAAAGCGTCAAATCGTTGTCAAATCCAATCACCAGTAAACCTTCTCAGGGAATTCAGCTAAAAGTTTTCGCAACACCAACTATTGTGGGCAAGCCTCCTCTAGATCCAAAAGCCAGTTTCTCTCACACCCACGACAAGAATAACGGGAGAAAGCCAACGGTTATACTTGGAAGAACAACTATGACACCTCCATCAACATTCGCTTCTGATGTAAGCACAATACATTTGGATTTGGGAAAGTTTATAATCTTATGAAGCAAAACGATAGAGAAAGAGAGAGAGAGGAGGGGGAGGAGGAAGGGATGTGAGAGAGAGAGGGAGTGGGAGGGGAGGGAAAGAGAGGAGATAGAAGGGAAAGGATAGGGGAGGGAGAGGGGGGAGAGATAAAGAGAGGAGGAGCAAAGGGTCTAGTGAATCAAATCTTTAAGACAGCATTGTCCATGTGCAGAAAAGATGTACACATGCCATAGGGGTATCAAATCTTGTCCTATGTTATTGTGAGACTGTTAATTGGGGAGAAGGCCCTATAATTTCATTTTAAAGCAACTTTAGCACAGCGTGAGCGCTATATATATGACACCTTTTTATGGTGAAAATAACATGAAAAATCTTTTTTTTAAATGTTTATTAATCCATCATATTCATTGGCTTAATATTATCATCTTCAGCCTTCTTTTGGAAGTAGAAGTAGACGACCGTTCAGCGACCAGGGTATTCGATCCGACCCCAACCAAGACCTCGATAGTGTTAGATCGAATGGATCTGCTCATGAGAGAGGAAGCCCAGGCATAGACTTCTACAGGAAGACCTCCATTTCCTCATCAACTTCAGCTACGTCCACAACCAGAAAAAAATCTTTGGATGCAACTCAACTAAAGAGCAAAGCCAGGCTTAAGCAAAAAGAAGCATGGAAGCCAGACGCTTGAATATTTTGCTGTGTAAACTAGCGCCAAATTCATTAATTCTCACAAACTTCTTAAATTTCATACACGAAAAGGCTGCTTTGTTCTGTCTATATGTCTGCATCCTCCTGGTATCGGACTACTCAAGAATTTGTACTGCATTAGCATTAACACCCTAGAACTGACTTAACACAAAGTAAAGTAAAGTTTCATATACTCATTACTGAGCATAGAGTATAACATGAGTAGAGTACCAATTTTTTGTTAAGGCATATGGCTCCAATTGGTAGTTTGCCATTGCTTTTCACGCCAACTTTACTTTTGCTGGATCTAAAGAGATCTATCTACCCGTTCACCGCTGGGTTTGACAGGGAAGCCACGAGAAAAATCTACTGGGATAGGGAGGTTTGGCTGCCTGGGCAGTTTGGCAGCCAGCCTCACTACCGACTGAGCCTCCTGGCCTCTTAGAACTGACGTAGTACATCTAATATTCCAACCTAGCAATTGTGACTGGAATCCATGCGATATTGATTTCCCACTCTGTCAGCAAAATAAACTAAGAAAAAAATAGAATAAAACAGATTCAAATCCAGACCGGACCTAGATCTATCTTAACAACGATATTGGTATCTGGCTATTATTTTGTAGGGCTCACGGCTTCTGCATCGCATCAACGTGATGTGTGTGTGTTTGCTACTGGTTATGATATTTGCACTGCTGACTCCTAAAGGATGTTACAAAATAGAATAGGTTTGGGTCTAAATCTGTCTTTTTATTCTTTTTTTTTAATTGTTTATTATTTTGATTTATCGCTCAACCCAAAGGTGGCTGGCTGTCTTCTTGTTATTTTTATTCATGTGTTTAAAATGTGCCTGAGAATAAGAACAAATGGTACCTATACAGAAGCAGAAAAATTGTCGACACGGGTGTGGCTGTATGACTGAAATCCATTTCCCCACAGAACCCTTTTTCCTCTCTTTTCTATTCACCTCCTCCTTTTTCCTCTTCCCTTTTCTCTCAGCTATTTGCTAAAAATCCTTTTTATCAGTTCCCAGAGAGCCAACTCCAACCAAGCCCCATCTAACTTAAGTAATGAATCAGTTCTTGAGTAGAAGTCGTAATTCTCACTCTCAAGTAATAATTTTGGATGTCTTTCACATAATATATATTTTGGGGGGATATTGTGACAATTTGAAAATTACAACAGTGATAGTTAGATAGTCATCGCGGTTGCCTTTTATAATAACTTTCCTATTTTTCATTTACTGTTTGAATGCCATGTCTCATTCATTTCCAGGTTTTTTAATAGTCTTCTATACTTCTCTTTAGCCCCTAGAGATCTTGCCTTGATTCAGGCATAGCTGCTACTATCGAATCGTCCATATGGACATACAAAACTAATAGCGGTTATAATTACTGCAGTCAATATTGCAAACCAAGGAGATAGATTTCTAGTCTAACCAGATTTCCAACTTAAATTTAAAAGATTGAATTTATATTGCTCTCTTTGTTTTATCTCATGAAAAAGTTATTAACAGCTACCGGTATTTAAACAAAAGATATGCGTTAGAAATGGTGTGCGAAAACAAAGCCCAATCTATGTTAATACCAGCACCGACATCATATTTATTTGAATTAATTTTGTTAATCATTTTGTTCTTGTAAAATGTTTACTATTAATAGTTGTTGTTTTTCCTAATGAGCAAAATCCTTCCATTTTTTTCTTGTAATGAACAAAATCCGTCCACTATTATTTTTGTAATGAACAAAATCTGTCCACTATTATTTTTGTAATGAACAAAATCCTTCCACTATTATTTTTTAATGAACAAAATCCGTCCACTATTATTTTTTAATGAACAAAATCCGTCCACTATTATTTTTGTAAATAACAAAATCTGTCCACTATATTTCTTGTAAATAACAAAATCTGTCCACTACATTTCTTGTTATGAGCAAAATCCACCCAGAAAAGACCACTGTAAGAAATTTGCTTTTCTAAAAGATTTATGTAAAAGCTTTGGTAATATCGGTCCTAATATATGTTAAACATTCCGTATTTCATATTTTGTATTACACATATAAGTATTTCACATACTTCATTTATATAATATAATGTATATTGTACAATATTGTATTTGTTGATTAACAAACCATTCCTTCCAATTCATAGTCATTACCAACCAAATCCATGTGTTCATACTTTATCCAATGTCTCTTCTTCTAACAATACATGAAGATTTCTTAACCTTTAGTTAGTAATGTTAGTAATGTTAGTCATGACTCAACTGCCTATGTCATTTTAGATCGTTTTGAGAAAAAAACAAAAGACAATCTATGCTGTTCAATAAATTTGCGTTCTTTTGTATGTGCTTTTGTTCATATTCTTTATCTTGTGCATCTGTTGCTCAAAAACAAAAAGAAAGATTGTTTTTGTGAATTAAATCAAAACCTGAACAAAAAAAATGACTTGGGCAGTTGCGGTACAACCTTTACGTTGAAACAGCTCGATATGTGAAATAAAATATAAAATGCAACACTTGTTCTGGCGCAATTATGAAAGCTGCCGCATATCAGGTCAAAGGTGATGTGATATTCTGTATTTTCCATGATTTTGGCAATGCTGAAGAGTGTCGATATAAGGCTGGAATTTACAAAGCTTTTGCTAAGTTAAGATCTCTTCTGCCGTCATCAAAATATTTGATGTTTGAAGACTTGATTAAATCTGTGACATTCTTGTGGGACGGTGTGAATACTTAAATATTCATTTGCTCCATAACAATGTTCTAGATTTAAATGACTTGGCAAATCCAGTCATCGTGTTTTATTGATTATTTGCCTTAAGTTTTGTATATAATATATATATATATATATATACATTTTTAAAAATTGAGAAATCATTATTATTTTACCAATGATATTGCATGGGGTTCAATCAAATATATCCTGACACGTGAAACTGTCACACATGTTGAAAACAATAGATGATGAAAAAGATCACTGGCATTAAATTTGCTGGAGAAGAAAGATTTGAATGTAATTTGTTGTTAATGATTTATTGGTTTATTGGCTGGTTTTTGTTATGTTTTGTTTTGTTTTTTTTTTCATTTAGGTTCTAGTTTGAGGGTTGAATTAATTTATTTTGGGGGAGAAAAGGGCAGGGATGCTTTTTTGTATTTTTTTTTTTTTTTTAATTTGTTTGGGGGGGAGAGGAAGAAGGGGGGGGGGGGGAGGGCGGGGGGTTGTATTGTTTGGAAAGGGGGATTGGGAAATATTTATTTTGTTAATGTTACTTCTGTTTTTGTTTTGTTTTTTGTATTTGTTTATATTCATATTATATTGTAACAAGTTTCAAACAAATCTCCATATTTCAAAATGATGGTTGTGGTGGCATATTGTTTAATTTTATTTTGTCTAGATTTTCTTATCTTTATTAATATGATCAGATAATATTGATGTAAACTTGTAATTCTCAGTTTATAAACATTGAAAGAAAGAGTAATAACTTTTTTTTTCTTGTTTTGTTGTTGAGTTTTTACATTCAATTGGAAATTTTATTCCTGAACAAACAACTTCTCATCCTTGATTTTTTTTATCTTATCCGGCCAGTCATGAAAAAAACCCGACATGAATTTCACCTTATTTATCTAGTCAGGCTATGATCATCATCTTTAAAGTATTATTAACCTCTTTTATCCAGTGTTTAAATATCTTTTATCTCACCCTAAATTTTTAATTCCTTTTCATTGTTTTCTTTTTATAACATTAATCCATTCTCTAGTTAATACTTAACAAAGGATTTGTATATTTAATTAATTTAGCGTTTTGATACGATACTAGAAACAAATACATTCTGGTCTCTCTAATCCGGACTTCTGTAATCCGAATCCCTCTTTAATCGAAACGATTTTCTGGGAACGGATTTTTTTTTTTTATCATTTGTTAGTATTCCCTAATCCAGAAAATTCTGTAATCTGAACAAATTGGCGGGAACGGAGATATTCGGATTAGAGAGACCAGACTGTGATTTTTTGTTGTTTTTTTTCTTTCTCAGTTAATACAATCCAGACTATTGGTGTATTCATTTATTGAATTTCATTTGAAAAGCTTCAAGTATATAAATATTTCACAGATATAAATATTTCACAGACCATTAGATAGGTAGTGGTCAGTCAAAATGCAAACCTCCTTAGTCCAGATGTTTGGGTTTGGGTTTTGGTTTTGGTTTTTGGTTGTTTTTTTTTTTACAGATTTTTGGTCTAAAGGCAAGGAGCATTTTTTCCTCTATGCATGTAAATTACATAACGACTTCCCATGACTGTAATATCTCTGAGCCAAGGTGTCATGTATACACAAGATGGAGAGAAATGTCTTTCTTTAGGAATTAATGAAAAACACGCAAAAAACAAAAGTTTGACCATAAAAGTTTGTTGGGTTTTTTTCACTGATCCGCCTTTTTATGTTTTAATGCATTTTCAGTCTCATATATTCAATCATTTTCCAATCAATTGATATCTCATTATCAATTATTTTACTTTGATTTGTATATATTTCCATTATAGTTAATGGCAAAGACAATCATTGATTTTCCATTTATTGGTATCAGTTTGTTATTTTACTACCTCTTTAATTCATTAAGTCATTATGATGATTTTCTAGAGAAAAAGATGGTGCGTCTTCAATGTCCACGTTATCAGATGTGTGCCATTTCAAGATTATAATCTCTTTGGGTTTGAATCCTCGATTCATCTCGATATCCTGGCAGTCATTGGAAAAAGTTATTGAAATCTTTTTCTTCATTCCATTCACTTACTAGATCTAGACGAGTGCAAGTTAAGTTGCTGGTATAATCAATTACAGATTATATACTGACTCCTGGAATATTCTGGATCTTGGAACGTAAACTACTGTTTTTATTGGCTTCATGCCAAAGAAATCATAAAATATGTCTTCATGAACCATCTTTGCCTTCTTTTTACTTTTACTAGAGAGATTCATCATCATCATACATGAATGAGATATCAGAAATTGCTTCCTGTATATTTTGTGTTACCTTTAGTGATCTTACATATTATACAATAATTATCACCTGATTTCTCAAAACGGCTCTTGAGTAGTGCCAGCTTAGCTTGTTTTAAGACTTTTCCTATTTCGAGAAAATCATTGAATGTATCGAAGTAAAATATTATTCATTGAAATTTCCAGTATCCTGTGTAAATTTATTTTCCAAATGTCTAGGCTAAACTGATGAATAAATGTAAGGCGTTAATGTCTTTTGACTAGTGGTCTGTGCTAGCATTGGAACCGACTAGTGGTAATTTTGCAAAACATACTTAGATTATTAAGATGTAGTTAGCTTATATACATGTAATAGATTTATCTTATAAATCACCTTATACTGTGATTCACAAGCTCCAGGCAATTAACATAAGGTTGAAATTCAACTACTCATTTTAAAACATATTGAGGTGAGCATTAACACGAAATAAAATGTGTTCTAATGGCTAATTTATATCATAAACTCATAACTGCATCTTCTAAAAAGATAGGTTCTTAATTTTCATTGAAAAATGTCTTCTCAATCAATGCATCTGCTGCCATGTGGTTAGTAATTCCAGAAGAAGGGAACCTTATTCACCCCGATCATGTGAATGACATATTGGGCTACATGATACTGAACAACTTTGTTATGTCTTTCGTACGGATATTATAGAAAAACTTGTTATATGACTTGAATTAAATTAATGTTGTTATGAGATGAATTCCTCATTATAATATTATAATCTACAGTATCATATTAAGACTACGTCCATCTACTTAAATGCAACTTAATTGCCGTTTTGAGAAATCAGATCCTGGGTCATTTTGTTGGTTGCCTGTACATAAAAAAAGAAAAGAAAGAAGGAAACGAATTGCTCAATTTTTGCTAACAGTGTGATATAATATTTCTCTCATTTCAATATTTTTACAACAATATTTAATCTTTCCTTTATTTGTAGTAAAGACTAATCTTACTTCAGCCACAATCATGGAGGCTGCAACATATAATGTGGTCATGCTCAAAAGATAAATTGCTTAAGTCATTTCTAGAACAAAGAGAGTTGATACTATATTTAGATTTGTCTCAGCCAGTTGCATCATGGGACAGAGTTTATTTATAGTATAGATAGAATTCTTGATTATATACTGAATAACTGTTGAATATGTAATTATGCTGAACTGTTTTGTTATACAATTTTTGATTTCCGAAATGAATTATTTTTAGCTGTTTACTTAAAAGGACCAAAGATGACTAAGGCACCTTTCTAATGTGAGCGTGATGTGACTATATCCGGTTAACATCTACCAAATATGATGCTGTCTTCATGATTGTGTCAGATTTGTTAATTCTATGTTTGTTTCAGGTATCTACTTAGATAATACTTTTCTTTTCTTCTATAATAATTAGTCTTCCATTTAGTTGATTTCTTAAGAGTGTGTTGTTGTTTTTAAAAATATCTTTTACACAACAAACTGATTTATGAATAATTTTGTTTCATAGTTTTGCAATAGTATGTGGTCATGTCATTTGTTTTAGTTTGGAGAAATGGCATTCTATAGAGGTAAAACATTGCAGATGATTATTATTATTATTATTATTATTATGATTATTATTATGATTATTATTATGATTATTATTATTATTATTATTATTATTATTATTATTATTAT
>JASKDV010210929.1:0-10317 GCA_032466395.1 Aegires albopunctatus
GAGAGAGAGAGAGAGAGAGAGAGAGAGAGAGAGAGAGAGAGAGAGAGAGACAGAGAGAGAGAGACAGAGAGAGAGAGCAGAACAGCATATGAAAGAAACAATCTCTTTATTTAAGTCATACTCAGAGATAGCCTATGTTGCTGAGTGAGTCAGTGATGTGAATATGAAAATCAAATTAAAAATTGAAAACAAATTTCAAACACAAAAATAAAAACACAAAAAACAAAAAAAAACAAATCATAAATCACCAAAGCACAACCATTCCAACAACCTGGAGGTAAAAATGACATTCTGAACAATGCAATGGAGAAAAGCACACGTCCAATAAGCCAAGAAAACAGGATTGTCAAGCTTTCTCTTTTTGTTCTCCCAAAAGTCCCCGATCATCAGTTTTAGATTTGTTATGACAGAAATCTATTAGGTCAAAATCAGACGATCGACGAAGATGACAATAATAAATTGGAATCTAAGAGACGGAATTTTTTAAAAAGGAAAAAGATGCAAATAATTTGAGACGAAGAAAGAGAGAATAAAATAAAAACTTGCATAGGAGTTTAAAATACCAAACATGCAAGTAATCTTATGTTAATGAATTCATTAACTGAAAATTAGAAACTTTACAAAATAAATATATAGAAATCTAACAAAAACAAACGAAAAGCAAAACCCAGAACTTTTATTTTTTAAAAACAAAATAATAATAATAGAAAATGGTAGCTTGAAAAAAATCAAGGAGCATTTGTTGTAATTAGCAATATCAGTAGTCAACACCAACAACAGTAACAACAACGATATGAC
Source organism: Aegires albopunctatus (assembly GCA_032466395.1). Classification (NCBI taxonomy): domain Eukaryota; kingdom Metazoa; phylum Mollusca; class Gastropoda; order Nudibranchia; family Aegiretidae; genus Aegires; species Aegires albopunctatus. Next base: position 799 of record JASKDV010210929.1, read on the forward strand.
CAGAAAGCGTATTTAAATAACAAGCAACATTGATGAAATGATGCAAGACTGTTGACGACCCTAGCGGGTTAACATGGGAAGCCAACCGTGTATGACGACCATAGCACGTATAAGGAACAAGATCATCATCATACCAATACAGTCAACTAGCCTAAACTACTGAAATGTAATGCCTTACTACACACATTTCTTCCAACATTATTATCACTAACATTCAAACAAACACCCATTTTTCTCAATCATTTTCCATGAGCGTCACTGACTCAATTGATATTCAAAAGTCTCTCTAATCCAACATGGAATTATCAAAATCATTTTTGTAATAGCATTGAATAGACTGCTCAGACAGTAGAGAGTTTGACTACCAACTGCCATAAGTTCAATTGCCTAATCAATTTTTTTTCTTCTTCATGGTTTAGAGACCTTGCGGTAAATGGCAAGTTACATCTATAATCAATTCCTACAAAATTAACAAAAATCAACAGCAAACTATCCCTTTGTGCTGTATGCCTTGAAAAATTGCATCCTGGTTACTCCAATTGGAAGTTGAAGGCCGTGTACATGTACGTAAGGTAATTCAAGCCTCACGATGAATATAAAAATTCTTTACATCTTCTTCTTTGCACGATAAAATATGTTCTTATAAGCCATAGGCAAAATAATGTTTCAATCACGCAAAGGGATTTCAATTACCTGAATAAACCAATTAATGAAAATTAATGTTAAAAATCTACGAACAATACTTGATACAGAGTCCATGAGAAGCATTAAGAAGCGCAATTTCCGACTTTTGCCGGTAATAATGACACTCATGAAATTTTTCACATTATACACAAATGCATCCAAAAGAAGAAGAAAAAATCTCTTTTCAAAACTTTCATACTGTTAGTTTTTTTCCAAATTACATAAAAACAAAAATCTCAAAAATATGATTCGTGCAAAACGTACAAATAGAAATAGAACAGAGAATAATGCCCCATAACAAAATGCAACAAGGGGCAGATAATGCTGGGATTTCCAAGACCTAGTATTCCCAGGCCAGGCAGAGTAGCCTACCTTTCCCTTTGATATTGACATCGCTAGTTTTCTTTTTGTCAGTCAATTCTATCCGGCCTAGAAACAGACAGACAGACAGACAGACACAGCATATTATATAATCTATTACGTTATGGAATAGAAATTGCTGAGCAGGTCACAGGCGAGTAAGGATAATTTCTTTCAATTATTATTATTATTATTATTACCAACATTGATTTTTTAAGATGATGCTGTATTCATTACCCAATGGCAATAATAATAATATTAAAAAGATAATACTTAGAGGATAGAATGAGGGAAGGATGCAAAAGGATAAAAAACAAAAGAAAAGAAAACATAAAGTATAGGTTGAAAAATCTATTGTTGACAACTATCCGTTAGAAGAAAAAAGCACGAAAAATGGCAAAAAAGGATGTATATGTATAAAAGTAAATAAATTTTCAATTTAAAAAATACATTAGCAAACAAACCTAAAACACTTAAACATCATAACAATAATGATAAAATATAAACATATTTATGATTTAATCAGTTTGAATCTAGGATTAACCAAAGGATCAGACCAAAAAATTCTGATTTATCAAATATCAATCATGATCGTAAAACCAAACATGAAAAATAAAACTATTATTTTTTTAAAACGTTACATATTTGGTAAAAAAATAGGCAGCTCAACACGGCAACCACCAATAATAACTAAATAAAAAGTGAAAAATGCTGAAAATTAAATTAAGGCTAAAAATAATGACACAATACCCACTCAAGTATACATAAGACATTATGGATAAATATGGAGGGGTGGGAAAGGATGGGAGGACATATTTGATGAAGGTAAAAAACAACAACCAAATGATGACCTTAAAATTATGACTATGATTCAATAACGCAATGAATAAAAAAATAAATACAAATTTGAATGTTGACAGTTAAAAAGCTTTCTTTAATTGATAGCTTAAAATATGTGGATAAATAAATAAATACAATAAAACTTAATTGAAACATAAGGTAATAAAAAAAAATCCATCAAATAATCTAGAGCATGATAATAGTAAAAAATTTACACAATATGTGCGCAATACAAATTGTAACTTGAATTATTCAATACACACACAAAAAATTATCATAATCTAGAATTAAAGCAAACAAAACAAAATAAATTAAAATAAACTAAGCACATGAATAAATCTAAAGGGTCCTTGTTAAAAAATGTGATATTTTCAACTTAACCAAAAGTTAAAAAACAACAACCCAACAACCAACAAAAATAAAACCAAAAAAAATAAAAAGGAAAAAAAAAATAATTAAGAATAAAAGAAGACTGACAATTAAAAAAATAAAATTAATAAAGAAGAAATCCACATGCAGAGAGTAAATAAACAAATTTTTTAAAAAAGACAGAAAAAAGAAAGAAAGAAAGAAGAAAGTTATTTCTGATGATGGATGAGTCACAAGTCAGTTCTATAATTCAAAACTTCACAGAATATTCACTGAGTTACAATGTCATTTCTTTCTACTTTGCAGCAACTCCCCTCTCATTACATTAATTTGCAAACAGTTTTTTAACATATTTGTATGGTTGTTTAATCTTTAAATGATATTTTTACATTTTCTGAATCAGTATTGATTTTTTTGTGTTTCCAGAATTCAATTTGAGTTAAATACGACTGAAAAGAAAAGGCAATGTGATCCTTAACCATTTCAAGAAAATTGGACAAAAGAATATTGAATTGTAAAAGAAAAAGATTGATTAATAATTTGTAATTTCAGTTGAGAAAGTGTTTACTGCACATCTAGTGTACCGAGATACCCATCAATGCTGCCATTTCCATCCAAAACGCAGTATGTTCAATGAGTAAAAAGAGAAAGATACTGCGTTTTCGATGCAAATGGCAGAATGTGAGCTAGTTTAGTCGAGATAAAGTTTTCAACTAGATTTGTCTGTTGTCATGAAGCTACACAAAGTGTTAATTTTTTTTTTGTTCTTTATAATTTAAAAATGAAAAAAAAAAAAATTACTTATTATTAGTTGACTTTAAAATTATTATTATTATTTTTCTTTTTAGCAATGGTTTGCGATATTGATCTTTCAAAGTTGATGCACTGACAACACAAAAGAAAACATGGTGGAAAAAATTTAATTTTTAATTACATGTATTACATAATTGTGAGAATTAATCTTTCAATGAATCATTTATTAAGCTTGTATATTATTTTTTAACATATTAAAAAAATTTAAAACTTAATAGAGTTGGTGGGTTGATCAGTACGAGAATCTCTGCAAGTAAGGATGTCTCTTTTTTTAAATTTCAAAATACACTCAACTAATTTGATGTAATGCTGAGATTTAGTTGCTAATATTCTAAAAAGAAGGGGCAGACAGAAAAAACGATGGGTAGATAATATCCGCGAGTGGGCAGGCTTGGGACTGAGCAACACCATGAGAGAAAAGCAGAGGAAAGAGAGGAATGACAAAGATTGGTTGTCGCGTCATGCGTGCCCAATTTGTTACAAACACATACATTTAATTATTAATTTACAGTTTGATACAAGGATAGGCTGCATTTTATCAACTGAAAAAATAAATGAAGGATAAAATAGTGCAGAAAAAAATAATAATCATAAAACATGATAGATAAAATCAATAGCTGTATAGATGCAGTGAACCACAATACTTTCATCGATAAGCAAAATACTCTAAATAAATAATAAATAAATAGTTGAAGAAAGAGAGAAAAATGAGGGGAAAAAGAAAAGAAAAGATTCAAAGCAGCAACAGAAAAGTGAAATAATCACAAAGGGTACAAGAATTCAATGAACTTGGTGTGAATATAAAATTCTGGTAGTTGAAAAAAAAAAAAGATAGATAGATCCAACGTTGCTTTATCATAGTGAAATAAAAAGTGAAATTTTGCGAGGTGAGGAATAAAGGAGAATAGAAGAGAAGAAAGGGAGCTAAGACACCCACTAAGACTCTATTAATCTCATTCCCTATTGTCATTTCAAATATAATAACGGTCAACACATGTAATAAGAGTAATAATAAAGAGAAAAAAAGGAGAGAAAAAGGGGGGGTTGGAGACGAATAGAGACAACCATCATCAACAGAAAATAAAACGTATGGTAATATTGACTGAAATATCAGCGACCAAATAAGACAAGTTTATTTCAAACATCTTAACACAGATTATTTTATAATCAAAAAAGGAGAAAATATTGATAATAATACATTTTATATCAGAATAATAAAGGGTAGTTGTTGTTTTTCTATAAGAGCAAGCTATAAATCTGAAGGAGGAAAAAATAAATCGTATCTAGAAAAAAAATAAAAGATAAAAAAAGAATAAGAAAGCATACATTTTTTTCTAATTTTTCATAAGGGCAGACTACTAAAAACTTGAAATTGTTTGTAACTCAGGCCACAAATAGAAATAATGAATAAATGGTAACAAAATTTTTGATAGAAAACCGACAAACAAATATGACACGCAGAAATAAATAAATGGGTAGATCACAAGACAAAATGGGTGTACTCACATGAGTTGACGGTGTGTCGCGTTTTTACGCTGTTACAGTAAGCCTCTATGACCTGAAGGATGAAGGCATCTTCGTTGTACACTTTGGGATCATCTTAACGGGACCAAAGAAGGAAGGAAAGAAAAAAATCCAAATTAGTTCTCACCATCACTACAATTTAAGAAGACAAATTGTAAAGTGATGTAATTTAATTCCTTTTGATTGAAGTCCTGAAAACTTCCTCCAAAATTAAACAAAAGATGTTTTAAAAAGAGAAAATTTTCCCCTTTATATTAGATTTCAAGTATTGATTATTCATTTCACATAAAAGCAACAAAAGTCATTAATATGGCTTGAAAAGAAAAAAACATAACAAAACTGAACTGAACTAACAAAAAGTTACGCGAATAACAAAATGTTTGTGTTTGATTTTTTTGTTGTTAAAAGTGACTTGCAATGGGCAATAATCACTCCTGAAATATTTAAAGAGAGTTTTAGATTTTGAAATAAGAAAATGAAATTAAAAAGAAACATTTTTAATTACTTTAAAGGACTATAAATAAAATTTTGCTATTTCTCTCTTACAAACTGTTAAATAAATTAATTAATTAAAAATAATAATAATAATAATATTTAAAAAAAATAATAATAAATTAATAAAAAGATAGAGAGAGATAGAGTAAGTGTATATGCAACCCATGAGGATAAATCCATAAAGTGAAGCAACCATGTTGTGCTTTGATGAAATAAAATATTAAAAAATCCAAATCTGATTTAAGGATATACATGACAAAGGCACAATAAAAGACACGCTAAACAGGTCAATAAAAAGATATATTTCAATAGACAGTGATACTACAAGTGAAGCAATACATTAAACTATATAATCACATTGTAGTGATATTCAATAGTTGCTGTGTATAGAATCGCCTTATAAAGACTATTTCAAATACCAGGTAACACAAAAAACATGCAGCCCAAAGAAACTTTAATAAAATTATTATCAGTAGAAATATTTCAATAGCAAAATGCATGATGGCAAAGGGTATATCTGGAATTTAAATGACATATGTTACCTAAAAATTGAACTCCAAACAAATGATTAGAATGTTGAGCCAATATTGACGCACATTCGATTGTGCTGCACAAACTATTTTATCAAGTTTTGAAACTGTTCATCTGAAAGCTCCCTCAAGTCTCTGATAATTGCTTTCCTGAGATTGTGGAGACTTGGAATGTCTTTCTGCAAATTTTATCTTTCTGATTGCCCTATAGATAAAAGTCAATCGGATTCAGGTCAGGGCTCTGAGGGGCACACTGGTGCTCAGTGCCTGACAGATGACCAAGACATGTTTTCTAGATTTATTTTCTTTGTAAGATCAAATTTACACCAAATAGGCACAATCAATATTTTATTGATTTTTCATGATAATTAGTATCAATGGCCTATTCTTTTTACACTTGATACTAAATCAAGATGACATGTTCTCTTCTATTCAAGTTTGATGGGGATTGGTGCAATTGTTATGAAGATAAAGACATTCCTTTAGATTGCATGTGTTTTAGGATCACCCAGTAGATATACATTTGAATTCTACCCATGTAAATTCTATACACCATGCATTTTTAAATTCTATATTATTCTTAATTTTACTCCTTGTCAATGCGCTTAGAGCTATTTTGTATAGGCGCTATATAAATGTTCTCATTATTATCATTATTATAATATGGTATCTATATTTCGATACATCTGTGGCTCATCTCATATACATAATCATTTGCATTACGTAGGAAGACTCATCTCCTAGTAAAAACAGACTTGCATTTCATTTTGTTTTAAATTCTTGTCAGATGATTTTTTTAAAAACATATCCCAAAATTCCTAACCTTTTAAAACTTTCCCACAAGATAGCAATGCATTCCCGCATATAAGATGACCCAGTGTTTTACCAAAACATAGATATACAACAAATTGCCTATAAAGTAAACTTGATAGTGATTCTAGCAAACGTCACATTGTTGTATAATAACCTCAACATTAATCTACTGAAGAATTGATTGCTTGATTATTAACTCTGAGGACCCCTTTGTGTTCTTTACTACAATACTACTAATAATTTTAATAATAACAACAATGATAATAATAATAATATGATGATGATGATGGTGGTGGTGGTGGTGGTGATTGATGATGATGATGTTAATGGATGTAACTTATACAGCACATATAAAATTAAATTAAAAAAATAAAATAATGAAGTGACTCTATGTTTAACAGAAGAAAAAAAAGTAAAAAAAGGAAACATTTATTATTTCAGCAGTTTTTAGGTCACCGAAAACTGAAAGATTGGTAAACGGTCCTCAAAGAGTAAATTTTCCCAAAAAGCAGTGAATAATAAAGAAAATGGCAACCCCATTATCACATACAATCTGTCAGCATTAAATAATATACTGAATACACCTATAATACAATCTTTGTAATTCTTTTCATTTCATATCATTCCAACATATCATATGAAATGGCTTGCCCTAAAGCCCAAAGGTCCCATCTTCATTTTTTGCAATTGTCAATAATAGTGGTAATAATAAATATACGCTTACATGGAACCAAAATCTCAAAAGAGCAGGGAGCTCTAGGAGCTTTACATGAGACAAAAAATTGTACCCCTTTTAAGCATGATAAAGCTTATATTCATTCATAAAACAAATTTTAGCAGTGAGTCGGTCTTTCTTTAAATATTGATCTATTTAAGACCATTAAGTCTACCATGATTGATGCAATTGTATAATGATTTACAGAATGTAAGCATGTAGACTAGAATAAAACGCAATGTCTTACAAGTCCTTACTTCATCTAATTGTAACTCATGTGGCATAAGTGGAATTAAGAGTTTGCCATGCTTGACTTGTAACATGCATCCTCTTCCTTCATAAATAACAGTGTTGTAATATTATGATATATATATATATATATATACATGCTATCTATTCCTGCCCTCATTTGCAAAATATTCCACCTGCTTAAGCCATATATCTCTTGACAACTGACACCATACTTATCATTATAACCCAATATTGTGATGTAAGTGATGAATAAAAGCAAAGAAAAGAGAGAAAAAACTCCCCCCCCCCAAAAAAAATAATTAAAAAAAATAAAATAAAATAAACAAACAACCCCTCTGCTGTGTGTGCAATCTGCAGCCAATAATAAGAAAGAATAAAAGATAATAATAATGTAAGCCATGATATTCCAAGATTTCATAGAAAGGTGGGGTGGTTTAATACAATTGTAAGGGGCAGTAATTCCCAATGATTTATATACCTGCATGGTAGCTGGATTTGCATCTCTCTGTGTGCGCACATAGAGTAAGAGAGTCATAGGTCAGGATATATATCACTTATGTAGGAAATGGGTAAAACATTCAATACAGAGAAATTGGTTATCAGTGAACTCTGACCATAAATCCCCAGATGATTTTGTAGAGGAACTTGCAACTACCAGGCTCCCGCCATGCCACAAGAAATGCTGCTAATCTCATGATCATAGACTCTTTTACTTCAGAATTTCAAAATAATCAGAATCATTACTGAGCATCTCTACATATCTCTTGTGGGGTTGTTAACTTAACTGTTATTAAGATCTACATTTGTGTACACTTTGCAATCAGATTGTTGTGTACACTTTGCAATCAGTGTCGTGTACACTTTGCAATCAGATTGTTGTGTACACTTTGCAATCAGATTGTTGTGTGCACTTTGCAATCAGATTGTTGTGTGCATTTTGCAAACAGATTGTTGTGTGCACTTTGCAATCAGATTGTTGAGTACACTTTGCAATCAGATTGTTGTGTACATTTTGCAATCAGATTGTTGTGTGCACTTTGCAAACAGATTGTTGTGTGCACTTTGTAATCAGATTGTTGTGCGCACTTTGCAATCAGATTGTTGTGTTCACTTTGCAATTAGATTGCTGTGTGCACTTTGCAATCAGATTGTTGTGTGTACTTTGCAATCAGATTGTTATGTGCACTTTGCAATCAGATTGTTATTGTGCAGTTTGCAATCAGATTGTTGTGTGCACTTTGCAATCAGATTGTTACGTGCACTTTGCAGACAGATTGTTGTGTGTACTTTGCAGTCAGATGGTGGTGTGCATTTTGCAATCAGATGGACAAACAAACAAACAACTATTATCATTAATTGACATATTGAGCTCGAAGAATTAGCTTTACAATAGACGATAGATTATTGACAATATTGAAACAATGAGATAGAAGCATTCCATTAACCAGCAACTCTTTCCTGTGTGGCTAAGCAGGCAGAGAGGCAGCTTTAAAGAGATGGAAAGACTAGCACATCAAACAATTGGACCTAAAGAATGGCAACTAACATTTCAGCAACTCTGATAAGACAAATCCACTTGCCAAAGGAAAAATACTACATTTCCAAGGCAACAGTTAAAACGAATACTTTACATACATCAAATAATAATACATAGATTCATGAAATAACAAAACTGAATTGTATGAAACAAAAGCAAGATTAATATAATAAATGTACAAAGCACAAATTTAGTGGAGCCTTTGAGAAGCAAATTAAGAAAAGATAACCATGAACATGTAGAAGACGCTCTACAAAATAAGGATAGCATTAATTAAAAAAATATAAAAATGAATTTAAAAACAAACAAAAAATATTCAACTAGATATGTAAGTTATAAAATAATACAGAATAAGTTTTTTTTTTCAAAGGGAATATATACCACAAAAAAACTCTAATAAAAATAAACAAAAATATTCAATAAACTCAAGTGACAGACTGTTATATTCTAAAATCAAAGCACATTTAAATATTCATCAGATGTACAACAATAAAAATATCTAAAATAAAGTAATGATAGTAATAATAATAATAATAATAATAATAATAATAATAATAATAATAATAATAATAATAATAATAATAATA
>JASKDV010210951.1:0-10317 GCA_032466395.1 Aegires albopunctatus
CCGACTCACTCGGTCGCAATTGATAGCGTGTCAATTGCGACCGAATCACTCGGTCACAATTGATACTTTGTCAATTGCGACCGAGTCAATTGACGCTACCATATATATATATATATATATATATATATATATCTAGATTCTAGTTAATTTTGTTGATTTTATTCTATGACTATGCAAATATATATGTTTTACTAGATCTAGATTCTAGATGTCCTTGTAATCTAGATCTAGATCTAGATATCTAGATCTACATTGTTTCTTGAATCATCCATACTTTAAAGTTTAGGCTGGCTTTGAAAGAGCCCAAGATGTAAAGAGGTGAGTCCCAAGGACCTTTGAGTACGGCTGCTGTGTTCATCCGGCTGCTAAGGTCTCGCCAACAACCGATACTGCTGCGCCAGTGTCCAGTTAGAATCGTGCTGGCTTGCCGTCTATGTTGAGAACTGCCATCCATCCAGGTGTCGATTTCGCATGTGGTGGATGTGACCTAAGAAATTGGTTGACTCTGCGATGTGGACTTCTCAAACTATGCCAGAGTGACAGACTGAAGAGAAGTGGCCCTTCTTACTACAGTTGTAACAAATCACTGTCTATGCCGGACACATGATGTCCTTCCTTCTTATGTTGTAAAGCTTTGCCGCGGCAGCCACACTTGCGGGTTATCGCCTCAGTTCACTTCCAGTTTGGATGGAATTTGATTTTTTCAGGAATTTTGGGGTAGTTCTAGGTTGAGCTGCAAAACGTTGAACAAGATCGACTCTTGGTCTTAAGACCCTTTGGCTTTCGTTACGAGCCTCGGCCTGTTGACTCAGACGAATGGCCTTGCCAGCTTGAGGTCTTGCTTAGCCTGGAGTGTTTTGGAGAAATCATCGTTTCTGAATCCCACCTGGCACCATACTATCTCAAATGAGCTCATTCTTGAGTGATGAGTAGTTACAACTTACATACTTCAACAAGCCAGTGCAGGTCTTGGATGAAGGTGTCGAAGGGGGCTAAACTTCAACTTTTAGAAAGTAGGCACTTTGACAATCATTGACAAGACTTCGATGCAATCACATCGCTCATTTGCCTTTACAACGAGCCAGGAAAGAAAGGACCATTTTTAACAAGAGAGAGAGAGAGTAGAGCAGAGGGTAACGTTAGAGTATAATAAAAAAAGAAAAGATCTAACAAATTGCATAAGTGATTGCAAGTGAAGGAAGATCGTTGTATTTTAAGTGAAGTAAATGAATCTGTCAGAAGGATGTGGGAAAAAAATTAGGGTTTTTTTCAATATTGATTCAAGCATTGCATTATGTTAGTTCTATGTTATTTGCAAAACATTAATTCCTATCATGGTCTATTTTAGAGAAACATCCCTATGTATCCTATTCAGATGTAATGATGTTGTCTCTCATCTGAATAAGCATGAAAAGTCAAAATCTGAGGGGAAGGAAGTGTGCCTGGGCAACCACACTTCCTGAAAATACTTGCCCAGGCGCAGCACATCATGCTGCATCTATGGTCAGATCTGACCAACGGAAACCTATCTTAATTATTTGCATCAAAATCGTTGGGTGTTTATGCCGCTTTGGCCACACATACCAAACGTCCATGAGAGGTGTTTCTATATATTAGATTTTGAGGCTCTGTGTCACTGGAGGTACATTGACTGTATATTGTATATATAGTCTGCTGCTTAGCTGAAATGCCTGTGTTTAAGATTAATACTGGTAAAACGGTCATTGTCTCAAATAAAGAATAAACTTCTAATGTGTAGGTGGTTGTAACATAACATTCCTATATATTATTAGTTGTTAAACTTAGTTGGATTCTGGGATCACTGCTTTTTTGTTTGGATAGCATGTGTAGCTAAGCCTATGTGCATTGCATTAACTTGTGAATGAGATAACGAGATGATAGGTAGCAATAAATGCTTGGCTATTTTTTTTATTGTGGTGTCTTACTCTGTTCGTTTTGGATCTATTGATATTCTGTTCTGTTGTGGATCTTCTGGGTCCTAGTTAAGTATAGTATTCCCTTTTTATTTTGTAATTTATTTGCTTGTCTTGAAAAGGTTTATTTTAACTGAAACTTCAACTGTGTTTTGTTATGTCTTTATTCTGGTTGAGCTAATCACAAATTATTCTTGTTCTTTGACCTTAGCTTCTTTAGTATGGAAATTTTCATTTACCTCTTATAGCTATACATTTTGTATAAAGTAGTGTTGATTAGAAAATATTCTTGTTTTCCAGCCAAAGAGATTACAGGTTGGATTCAAAGCTTTTCCAACAGCTTTGATATTCATTAATTGAAAAACACTTTGTGACCAAGATTTTTTTCCATTATAGTATGAGGTTAAGTGGACACATGAGAGTCCCAAGCAATGCTTCTTCCAAGAGCTTTTCTTGAGTTAAGATGTAGTTGCTATTCTTACCTCCAAATATAGTCATTATTTAGACTAGTCGGTCACTTGAATCATTGAAGCAAGATGGCAACTTTTTGGACACATTAAAAGACGGAATTCTAAAATCCCAGGGAATATAGCAATTACCTTCTATTTTTCTGAACTAGGGACCACAATTTAAAGAATATCTAGTCGCCACACTGCCAGATACTAAATTACGATCTCAAGAGACTGACAAATAATGACCTTTAACTAACAAATAACATCCAACCAATAGCTTCAGATTATCAAAAGCATAGCAACGGATCGACAACGCTAGAGGATGCTGTGCACACATATATATGGAAAGCTGCTGAGGCTTGCACGTCAGACGATGAAAATAACCCTAATTAAAAATTCGATGAAAATGATATTATTATGTTTTAATGGTTCTCGCTCAAAACGGCCGTGCAACATATGTTCTGTTTTGAGGAAATAGGTCACATATCGTATTTTGATATTAAAGGGCAAAATTGTTGAAATATTTTCTCGTGTTGTATCGTTTCAGATTGCAATTACCCATGAATGTGAAATTCTACAACCCCTCTTCCCTTTGATCTTTTAAAAAAAATCTGTACTGAATTTTGAAAATGGCTTTTCAACAAGTTGTAAATCTTGTACAATACCTTGAAACTTACCGGGGTCATGACAAGATGATAAGATTGGCCACTTATGTGGCAATGTTCATGGGTGGAGATGGCAACACACCAGTGCAGAGGAAATGGAAAACAATTTCATCAGAGATGAGTGCTTGTCGAGTGATTCTCAGATTGTTTGATGACCTGCCAATGTTTCTATTCAACCTCTCCAGTGGCTTTGGATTTAAGGTTTGTTAACCATTTTTTCACCTAGTCAATTTAGTGCCAGTATCATGAAATAATGCCATTAATTTTATTGGCGAATAACAATTATGATAAAACTATCAAATTTAGCAACTGATAAGATATCTGTGATGTAGGTTCCCCAGACCCCAACAGAAGATAATTCACCATGTGTAAAGCATTTTGATGTTCGTGGTGCATAAAAATAAAGTTTTCTTCCATATTTTTAAAATCTTTTTTTCCTCTCATTATCAGGACACAAAGAATGTATTAAAGCCATTAGAATTTCTGAGTAGCATTTTAAACCAGTGTTTCTACCCATCTGAGCACATTGCCTGGTTGAGGCAAAAAAAAATAATCCCTGGTATGGCTTTGCCATTTCTTTTCCTTGGGCTTGTCATCTGGGAAGCATGTTTGCTGTTGGAAATCATCAAGTAAGTAGACCTTGTTAAAAAGAGGTGGGGTTTTTTTTTCATTATTTGATAATTGGAGTTATTGTTGGATTCATAATCATGTCTTTGAAGTTATTCATGCAACAGTTTGAAAGGATATTTAAAAAATAACATTCTTGTTGGCTCATAACCATTCATACATTTTTTGTTACAAAACACAAATATTTACATAGCGCTCATATCACAGTATAGTCTTGTTTGTGGCTATTTACAATGGCATCGTAATCCCCTTTATCACAGACACACAGAAAACATGCATAGGACATTACTGACTAGCTTCAGACTATGGTCAGATTCAATGCTCTGTTAACTGCTGGGCACTCTATATATTTGGTTGAGTATTTAGCAATTTGAGGAAATTTTCTTGCTCAATGGAAAAAATCTACGAATGAGGCATGAAATGCTTAATCAAGATTTATATTTTTATGGAAATTCACCCACTAAGACCAAATCATATTATTTTGCTCACTGTGTGGTGTCTATCATCTGGAAGCAGTAGAAAGAAATAATCTTTTTGGACTTAGACTTATCAGCTAGTTATGCTGGCTAAAATTAATGTAAATCTTAAATATATTGATCCAATGAATTTGCTCATGTCACTGATGGCTCATGCTTATAATACTAAATTGAGAGACAGAGTAGAGTCACTTACCCCTCACCGTCACCTTTCTCGTGCAATGAGTTTGGAGAGAGATGAATTTATTCTACAGGAAATGCATTGCTGGCGTTATAGTAGAGTCACCAACCTTATCTCTCCTTTTAAAAAAAAAAGAGAGATTTTATGCCAACACTAAATTTTTTGCACCTGGCTTGCACTAATAATGATTTGGCAGCCAGGTACCTGTTTTTCAAACTTATGTTAATGCTAAAAGTCCAAATTTGGACTGGGAATCAGATTTCCTGCTAAATTTTACTATTGTTTGATACTAAATACTTCAGGTTCTATCTTAAGATACTGGTAAGAAAAAAACATATAATTAATTTACTCAATAGAGCCACCTCTCCTGATTTTCATTTTGAACTGCCTCCTATACTTGTTTGGATCAACTTTAGTGATCCCATCTAGATTTTGACAAAACCAGTGCATGTCGGTGTGCCTGTGCCTGTATGCTAGGAGAAAGAGGTCTGTACCCTGCCTCTGACTGACCCTTCCTAATCTCTCCCCTTGCTAGGGAGAACATGGGGAGGGAAATTGTCTTGTAAGGTGACTCTACTGTCTCCAACCTAATACTTCCTTGTTATCCCAATGCCAATCTTTGCATTCCACTCCCTTTCTCTTTCAGTTGTAAGTCTTGTTTCTTGTTTCTAAATGAGAAGTGAATTTAAGACCTGCAGATATAGGGGACAGATTTATGAAACAGGAGCTAGTTAAAAATGGAAAAAATTCATTTAATTTATATTTCATCAATATTATTATTTTTGTTGTTATAATAATTATTATACATAAATGCATATTAGTTTTAGTAAATTGGGTTTCTTATGCTTGCACCTAAGTCTTAATTTATTATTATGATGGCTCTCTTCTCAGATCATCAATCAAACTTCGTTTGATAGCAAATCAAGCAAAAAATCTCAGAAAGCAGCGACAACTAGACACTGACAGGTGATTTTTAAGTGATTAATTTTCATGTATTTTTCCTTATTATTTTTTTTTGAGTGTGCATTTATTATTATTTTTTTGTAACCACAAAACTACAGGTTTGAATAATCTCAAGATTATCCCTTGACTTGGTGAACTTCATTATTCACATAGAGAAATTTAGTCATTATGGTTCCTTATTTACTACAGGTTTAAATATCTGTGAGTTAATCTTTTTGACCTCTGGTGAACATGATTATTCACGTAGATAAACATATTCTTCTATTTTCTTTCCTTTGTTATTTTCAGAAGTGGTCAATCCAGCCAGAATGAGCAAATAACAGAGAATTTGAAGAAGCTGAAGGCGGAAAAGAAAGATGAAGTTTTGAACCTATTTCAGAGTGGTTCAGATTTAATCAATGCCATCTCCTGGATGCCTCCAGGCTTTCTTTGGGCACAGTCATTACCCTCATCTGTTAATGGTGTTTTTGGTACTATTGCATCCCTCATTATGATATATCGTAACTGGCCTGTAACTCCCGAGAAGAACAAAAATGATTGAATGCTGCTAGCATGAGATATTCTTCCAAATTCTTTTCCAATAAATTTTAATAAATACAAATAGCTTAATCATGTTTTTACTAATTTTACATGAGCAACAGAGGATCATGTATTTTTTACTGAAAAATAAGTATATTTTCAAATTGTTGGATTGATCGGAATATATTATTAGGATTTTGATGTTCTTCACCCAATTACATATTTTGATTCATAGTTAGTTCGCCTTTTATGGATTTGATGTAACTTATGGGAAGGAAGAAATGCTAAGAATTAATTAAGATGAAAGAATTGGTTCAGGTCTGTCTTGTCTAGTGTTGAATCAAAAGTTAAGAGGCTAAAATGTCTTTTTTTCAGGTGATTGATTTACTGAACTTGATTACAGCAATAATAAATTTCATCTTAAGTCATGTGTTCTGAATAAGAGTTTTGTCTGATGTTGAAGATAATATACTACTCTTAGACTCTTAGATTCTCTCTTGGGGTTATACTATAATGTACTACATGTTTACAATTATTGTTATTTATATAAACCCCATTGCCTCATACCTTTTATTCTGAACATTGCAATGATGTAGCATAAAATTGAGACATGGTGTAACAAGTGGAACGTTTGGGTTGGTACGAGTCTGCGTGTATCAGTGATTACGTTTTGTTTTTCTTTTTTGTTGTTGTTGTTGTTGGGTTTTTTCTTTCTATTAAGGAGTTTAGGCGACCATGAAATATCGCTTATGAAAACGATGTCAATACATTTTCTGATATTGATTCTGATTCTAACTAAACGGTGTGCCTATGCGAAATCAATCCGTTGTCTTCCTCGATAGACTTGTCATTAATATCTTTATTCCAATTTTTTCTTTGGTTCCCCCAATCAATTTTGAAAATAAGGATTAAGATGACATCGACTATAATTAACATGACATGACACACCTCTCTCTTAACTCACTGAGGACCGAGCCAGAGCTAGGCTCGGCATTGCTGAAACATACGTTGGGGACCAAGTCCGAGTTAGGCTCGGGATTGCTGAAACATACGTTGAGGACCAAGTCCGAGCTAGAATCGGCATTGCTGAAACATACTTTGGGGACCAAGCCAGAGATAGGCTCGGCATTGCTGAAACATACGTTGGGGAACAAGTCAAAGCTAGGCTCGGGATCGCTGAGACATATTTTGGTGAACAAGTCCGAGCTAGGTCCGGGATTGCTGAATCATACTTTGGGGACCAAATCCGAGCTAGGCTCGGGATCGCTGAGACACATTTTGGGGAACAAGTCCGATATAGGCTCGGGATTGCTGAAACATACTTTGGGGACCAAGTCCGAGCTAGGCTCGGCATTGCTGAAACATACGTTGGGGAACAAGTCCGAGCTAGGCTCGGAATTGCTGAAACATAATTTGGGGAACAGTCCGAGATAGGCCCGGGATCGCTGAAACATACTTTGGGGACCAAGTCCGAACTAGGCTCGGGATCGCTGAGACACAATTTGGAGAACATGTCTGAGAAAGGCTCGGAATTGCTGAAACATACTTTGGGGACCAAGTACGAGCTAGACTCGGGATTACTGAAACATACGTTGGGGACCAAGTCCGAGATAGGCTTGTTATTACTGAAGCTAGGCTCGGAATTGCTAAAACATACATTGGGGACCAAGTCCGAGCTAGGCTTGGGTTTCCATGATAAAGACTTTGATTTCATAATATATTGAAATGTTTAGTTTGCTATCGCGAACAATATACAAAGCAAGCACAAAAATCAATGCAGAATGGTGAACTACATGACTATACTAAACAACATGCAAAATTGTAACTCTGTCAAGAGATTAGAACAATATCATTGAAATGGTGCTTTTAAGATTTATAAAAATGGCTGGTCCCAGAGGATGTGCCGGGCTCAAATCGGCTGGTCTTCAGTGAGTTAAAGCATGATGCGGAATGTACCGAGCATCATTACGATCACGAGGCGTGGGGCTGCAATGAAAAGAGGAGAGGAAGAGAGTTGATGAGGAGAAGATCTAGTAGCTAATGTTTTATTAAAACAAGGAGATTCTTTTAGAGTTTTGTATATTGTAAGATTATCGCTTTGGAACCACGGAGTACGCCAGCATTTGATTTGACATGCATCATCAATTCCATCGAGAGGCCTGGGCTCTAAACAGAGACATGTCATAGACTGGTGTGATTCATCCATAATGATTTCCTTCTTCAACCATTTAGCCAATTGGTTCTCATCAAGGTAAGTGATCCGATACTTCTTCTGATTCATGGCCGAATCTCCTATTGGTTTAGGCAATGAGTTTTCCCGCCTCTGGCCATTGTCGGCAGAAGCAGATCTAAGTTTATTGTGATTTTGCTTGCGATGCTCTACGTATGCCTTACTAATTGTGTCGAATATCTTGTAGGCGGTAACATTTTCAAATTGCATCAGATCTGTTGGAAACAAAGCCTTGATTTCGAAGAAATACATATTTGTTTCCTGGACAAATTCGAAATAATGATATGGTGGCCGAACATCTCGTTGATCTGCGTCAATTATAAAGATTTTCTCAAGCTCGGCATTCAAGAGACAAGAAAAAATTGAGGGCAGCGCCATTAATTCGCTTTTTTCCAAAAGCATACCGTTACTGTAATTGTCCTTTAGCCCAATTGCCATGCGAAATGTTTTTCGATACAAACAAGCGCCATTGTGCATCTTCGCAACATGTCGGTGGCACTCTGTTGTCTCACAATATACCTCTTTAACAGGACATATGATTTGACTCCATGGAAATACCAGGTCACTGTGATCGCCATTATTACCGACAGATTCTAAGAAAAGTGTGCCATTATGTTGTTTAGCCGAAACGGTAAAATGTTCCCTTTTGTCGCTATCCAAATCTCTTAGTGACTTTATTTCAATATTGGTTTCAGTATAGTTCCAACACCTTAAACAGTAAACATTGTTGAATATAAGGTCGTCGTCTTGTTTGACAACGTACGAAACAAAATCTTCACAATACTTGCAAGTTATCGGATCTTTTTCACAGTATGATGGAGGACAAGAATTAACGACATCTGCAATGCATTTATCTCCATTGGCCACTGAAAGATTCAATGACGGAGGTGGTATATCGAATGTAATCCTGCTTATCATGGCAAATAATTCATCCATGTTTCCAAAAGACTGTGTCGATCTCATTTGGATATGAGCGCCCCATGGCACCAGGAGTACTTTCCTTTTTAGAAATAATGCATTGCTAAACGACAACCCTGTATAAGGTTCTGTCCCTCGTTGACGTACTGTGATCATACCACTAAGATTTTCTCGTAATCTTCCTGTGTATCTTATCGAGGGCGTTGCCTCCATTGTGCTATAGAGGTTGGAAGTTTCATTTTCCAGAGGTTTAACGTATTCAAATAGACAAATATAACCGCCTATACAGCTTGAACCAGCTCCAATGTATTGGCTGATACCTTCCACATTATGAAACTCCTCATGGCAATGTTCTTCAAAGTCTTCACAACAGTTTTTATAGACTCGACACTTTGATATACAAGAACATATCTCTGTATGAGTCCCACAATTATTCTCACAAGACAGCAGATGAAGATAAGGAGTATCCGATGGATATTTGTCATAAATGGTCATAGTCACGTACTCGATTTTAAAAATGAGATGCACAACTGATACCATACAGATGAATTTAGACAAAAACATTTTTGCTTTCAAAGCCAAATGCTAACTGAGTAAAAATGTTACCAGCCTCCTAACCATGATTTGAAACAGGCAAAAATCATTTTCATAATATATTGTAGTGGAATGTAGGTTCTTAAGGCGTGGCCATAGTGACAGTATGATTTTTTTTTTTTTAATCTGAGTAAAAAGATAGATGCAAAATAATTCCGCCATAGAAGTCATCAGTTTCACGTCATGTCCTTTTATCGAGTCTAGTGTAATGAGCGATTTTAAGCCATAAAAGACTGAATAATACGCGTTCTCTGTTGAAAGAGGTCAGAATAATTCTACCACTATGCCAGTGGTCTTACATTAAAGAGATTCGTAAATTTAATTAATCTTTTGTGACTTCCTGAAACACGAATACTACAGAACGAAAGAGGAAAGCAAACCAGGCGAGTGCATTCAGATACAGGATATGAATAATTTCATACATTCATTCCCCACCACGAATACGTCTCGAGGTGATTCACATTTCGACTCATTTCCGCTGACGTTGTTATAACACATGCGTGTGTATGTATAATGTGTGAATATTATATTCTTAAACCAATATTTACCAAAATTATTATTTTTTTTTTTTTTTTACTTTCCATGTTTTTCATTTGAATAGATTTTTAGCACTATATATGTATTTCCTATACTCATTCCTACTACGTCTGTAAATCTAATTTCCTTGTGGATGAATAAAGTTTATTATAATTATTATTATTATTATTATTATTATTATTATTATTATTATTATTATTATTATTATTATTATTATTATT
>JASKDV010210962.1:0-10316 GCA_032466395.1 Aegires albopunctatus
GAGGAAGAGAGGCCGCCCAAAGACTACATGGAGGAGGATGGTCGAGGCAGAGAGGAAGAGCGCTGGCTGGGGATCCTAGGTAGCAGCAAAGAAAGCGACCGACGACCGGACTCAGTGGAGAAGTCAAGTACTGGACTTGTGCGCCTTATGGCGCGGAGAGGATTAAGGTTAAGGTAAGGCCAAATCAAAACATAAAGCGTCTACGAATCTGGTAACAAAGAGTCTCTTATCTCAAAGAGTCGGTTTAGCAAATTCAATGTCCGTCCAGGAAGTTATGAATCGCTCATAAGACATCTGCCAGCGATTATTGTCACTTTCCATAATACCATCTGCTGCTAATTACAATTTCTTGACTGCTATCACTGACTTTTGAAAATTTTCCGATTTTCAATATTTTGCGTTTATCACGGTAGGAATTGTGAGTTCTCATGAGAATAGACTCCTGGCTTGGCATTCCTGGCCATATGCTCCGGTATCCACTCGATCCTTTCCACCGCCCTACAATATCGGCTGGACTTGTCCCTTATCATATAGATCATTTGTATTGCTAGTTCCTTAATCCCAAAGATTGCAATAGATGTCGCTGAAAATCATTTCTTCTCCTTTTCAACCCATGGGGTTGCTGTAGAGAACAGTTAGTGGGCACTTTTAAGAACAGCTGACTCATCATTAGCACACTGCCGTTTACAAATGGAAGGAAGTAACTGCAGACCAACCGCCATTGTGATTACTGCCTTTCAAATTTCATTGGAAAAAGGCTGCACAGACATTGGTACATAGACCTTGAGTTTTGATCACTATTTCACAGTTTATAGGGTCTCTTTGTGAAGCTCCAATAGTCTTAACCCATCTCGACTTGAACACATTAAAATGTAAACATGAACGCACAATCTGCATTCATGCCGACATGTATCATTTATCATAGATACTTCTCGATGATTGCGGCTTCTCGGAGATCCGACCTTATTCGTTACACAAGAAATTCAAGTGGTTCTGATGGTTGATTTTACTCCTTTGTATATAGTGACAGCTCATAACAAACATGAAACTGAAAATAAAATTAAATAAATATTGCCTATGTTACAAAATAATGATATTATATCTTATGAAGATTGCTTGAAAATTGTTATAATCCCGTCCTTAAAATATAGAAGAAAGGGGGGTATAATTTGATACGGTTGTATAAAATAGTACATGACATTGATAAAAGGTTTTGAAATATGTTCATGTCAATTTTACTCGAGGAGATGTTCAAAATGTATGTTAGAGGTTGTTTCACAAATATAAGGCAATATTCTTACATCTTTAGAATTGTTAAAAATTGGAACAATCTTTAATTTGTATTTTTTTAACAAACATCTTTAAATAGTTTTAAGATTGACATTGTTAGAGAACAGCAGATGGATATGTATGATTTTGATGAAATAATAAGAACCAATGTCATTAAATTTGTTTGAGATTAAAATCTCCATATCATCACGTTCATTTAGTATGTTCATTGGTTATTTCACCAATTGTTGTCAGTATTTTATGAATGCTCATGTCCTTCTGCATCAATCGCCATGGTTCATAAATCATTTTATGTCATGTATTGTATATAATCCCTTAGAAATATTTTTTCATTCAATATGTCTCTTGATATTGTGTACCTTTTAGGCATTTAAAAGCATTGGTTTCTATATCGCTCTTAATCCCGATATGATGATAATATATGATATAAAATTATGGACTTTTATAACTTAAAGAATTCCGACGTCACGAAACTAAAAATTAATTCTTGATGGTGGCTTGAGAATTTCACAAGTAGAAGAAAATTGTATCTTTATTCACGTTGAAGATTGACAGATTGGTCTTCGAAAATTGTATCTTTATTAATGTTGAAGATTGACAGAATGGTCTTCGAAAATTGTATCTTTATTCATGTTGAAGACTGACAGATTGGTCTTCGACAGAGATGATATTGCCACAATTTAGGGCCATTCATCACGTCTTGTTCAGAACAAGAACACTAATGATAATAACTGAAGTAAAAAGGCATTGTGAAGTCTTAGTAGTAGTAGTAGTAGTGATATAGCGATAGATCAAATAGGAAAACAATAGATCTAGGGTGAATGACAATGTACCCTCATTGATACAGTTCTTCCGGTGACACAGACTTTCAGCTCATGTATTTTCATTTAGCCTAATTTATGTGAATTTTTTAGTTTAGATGTGGAAAATAACCTTTTCACGGAGGAAGCGGATAGCTAATTGGTTAAGGCGCGCTCTTACCAAACCAAAGGTCCCTGGTGCAAACTCGTACAGGCTTGGATTTGAAGTCCAATTTTTCCCTCTGCTCCTTGTCCTTCAGTTGCTAGGTTAAAGGGTGCCAAGTTCTATTGGAGACGGTGGACTATAATATCGGAGATCCCATGTGTATAATATACGCATGTAAAAGTACCCTTGGCTCTTTACAAGGCAGTCTAGGAATACCCTGATATCACCAAAGTAGTGGACATGGGTAAAATTCAAATTAAATACAACACGGATCACAATTTGGAGATAATATATGGTTTGATAAATGAATCAATGCCTTAAAATGATGTTATAGACATAGATCTCCACGATAGAGTATTTGCCTATGATGATTGATTATTTCACTAACTATTAGCGTCCGAAAGGCTGTGGGTTCGATTCCCGCTGGCGTTTCGTCCAACGTTGAGTTCTCTTGAAAGTATCATTACACGAATATGTAAAAAGAGCACTCGTTATATAGACAGTGAAATATTGTGCCGGGCGGATAATTGATTGAAAGTTTGTGAGTCTGCATTGAGCCAAGATACGGACCATAAACTCAACTTCGTTTTTATCTAATCCTGGGGACGTCAGTGATTAACAGAGTTCAAACACGAGAAATTAATCAAACTTGATGTCTTCTGACTGACTTATTAGTTACACCTCAACATTTGATTATATTTAAGTACATTTATTCAATTTAAACTATACATATTTCTCTCATTACAATACATTGTCTTTAGTTCCTGCCAAAAAGGAAATCTAAAAACTAGCAGTTGTTCTCGACCTACTAAAAACTCTGATAACATCATTACGATTTCTTTAAGGTACACATTATGTTTCAGTCGCTTCTCTGTGTGTCATTTATAATATAACGTCTTTGCTATATTTATGTACATCGATATTGACAGATGATGAATTAAATTAAAATGCATATTTAAAAAAACAAACCACAATAAAACCCACAAAAACATAGGTTAGTTCAAATATATTTTCTAATTCAATGGTATTTGTCTCTAATTATAATACAATAGGTTAATAAAATTGAAACATCTCCAGATTTCTACTTTTTCAGTAGATATAGGTAATACAACAGTTATCCACCCGTAGCAAATTTGGGTAATGAGCCATAATCACACAATAATGCGCCTGAAATTGATAACAAAATTTAATAATAGCTTTGTTTAAGAACTTTACAGTGATACTTCAGAAAACTGTGTAATTTATTCCCGCCCGAGGTAAAAAGCCTCCCATCTTGTGATTGAAACTATGACGTACGAAAGGTGGGGATAGCATCTACTAGAATCGATTATTAATTAGAGGTTATCAGGTGTAGAATTGTGGAAATTATTTACTTTATCTCAAACTTATATTTATTTTGTCAATAAAACCATTCAAAACGATTTGAATACTAAAATTATTGTTTCTTCGTCTATTCGTCGTTGTATATATCTCATTTATATATTCAGGATATTTCATAACACTACGTTAGTTTTGTAATGGGGTTGAACTATATTTATTGATATAGATTATGCAGTATTTACACTTCAAGAATAAATCAGACCATTAAATGGTTTTGTGGGAGAAAAAAGGGTACGAATACACGTAGTTCTAATGGAGTACTTTGATTTTTAAAACTTCTTTTATTTAATTATATTAAAATTAGTTTCTATCGATGAGATGATTTTGTGCCCTCTTTTTCTTGCTCCAAAACTATTGCTCTTTTAACAGGGGTGTACATAGATTAAAATGATGATCAATATTCATTTCTATCAATATATGTATTCTTTTTCCTTTATTTTCTAAGACAGTAGCTAGCTTTCAGACAAAGAAGCCTAAGATATCGCATCCCTTAACATTCTGAGCCGAGTAGCCATCATTTCTTGCAAGGAAGTTGTACTAAATCAGTTCATGTGTCAATTCTTTTCATTAAAGTCTCCTCAGAAATGGAAACCAATGTTACATTACCTCCTGGCATTTTTAGCGTTTTAAAGAAACTCATCATTAGTGATGATAACGCAGAATTTACTTTGAAAATTCTCATGTACTTTGTGACCCCGTCAATCTGTGTTTTAGGCCTGGTGGGTAATATGTTAAGCATGAAGATTCTTTACATTCACGGCCTTCACCGGTGTTCCAACATTCTGCTCTTCACCTTATCCGTGTGTGACACCTGCTTTGTTATAAGCTTCAATAATATTCCCAATATTTTCTATGTCTTTAACGGTAACTTCCCATTCTCAAAGCCCTTGTCTCATTTCCTCTACGTCCTTTACTTGATTTTTCTGACAGTCGATTACGCAGCGGGAATGGCAGCATTAACTATCCCCATGCTGATCACGATGGAGCGTTTTGTAGCCGTTTACTTCCCTTTACAATTTTCTCGAATCGTAACACCGCGTCGCGTGTGGCTTTCCGTAGCTTGTGTTTTAGTCTATTGGCTCACGTATTTCATCTATTCCTGTTTCTGGTTTGAATTTTCATACGTTTACGACGAGAACCTAAACAGAACTGTTGGCCTTATTGGCAGATCAGCTCTCTTCTACAAAGATTTGCCTAACATCAAGGTGTTAAACGAGGTTTACATGAGCATGAAAATTCCTCCTATTTTCACTCTCGTTGTGTGTATTCTTATCGTTATCAAGGTCCGGTACATGGCGATCAAACGCCAAAAAATGACCAACACACCTTTGGAAAAGGCCAACATGAAAACCACCCAAATGCTGTTGGTTCTTTGCTGTGTTTACCTATTCGTATGTGTTGCGGTGGCTATGCCTAACTATTTGCCTGCGGAATACATCGCCTACAATCTGACGTCAGAAGAGTCCACCAATCTTGGACGCATAATGTACCAAGTCATGAACATCATCATCTGCATCAACAGTTCGTGGAATTTTGTAATATACGTGGGTTTGAACAAGAACTTTAGAGATATATTTAAACAAATCATGAAAACGTGTTGCAGAACGGCTAAAGCATAGTTGACAGCGTTTTTGAACGAAACTACTGAAGTGGGACCAGCGAGATAAACTGACGTCGTGTCCAGGTTGTGATGTAACGGATCAAAGTCAAACGTAGAAGATAGGAATGGATCTGACACACCCTTAGGAAACCGGACAGTAACATCACCAGACAGGCCTGCCATGGAATCTCAAGGGGAAGGGGAAGAGATAACGGACAAAGAAAGAAAAGAAGCACCTGGTGCCGTGACCTCGAAATGGTCACCAAGGAATTGGAACGTGCCTGGGAAGCAGTGAAGAGGCTAGTCTAGAATCTGGCGGACTGTTGTCAACCGCCTCTTATTCAGGAGGAGCGATATGTTTTGAAAGATATAATATAGATTAGATATAGATCACTAAAGAGAACATGATAGGTTCCGGCTTTAGGGGTAATATCGATTCAGAAGTAAGTTTATTAACCTTGAATAATGTCCCTGGTAAAGGCTCGACCTTCTTCGAAGAAACAGCAAGATTAGAACCGAAATTCTAAGACATGTCAAATTCAGGTCCACTTCTTCTGACGATTATCTGTACTTCAGCTTCACTCCACTCAAAACCTTTTAAAGAAACAATCTCGCTATGCTTAGCCTCACCATGCGTTTGATATTTAATGTTAGTAATCAATGGGAATTCTCATTGAACACGACATGATATAATATAAAACAACATGACGATTATAAAAAGAAAATACTTTTTAGAAATTGTTTTAATTCCAAGAAAAGATGTCAACCGCAGTGCAGCACCAACGGAGGGCAATTGCAATATTGTATCTTGCTGAAATAAATGTATATAAATAATTAAATAACCCTGTTACTGCAGTGGGGCTGGATCCAAGAAGATCCAGGTTGCAGTTAAGAAGTGAATGCCAGATTCACACAGTCGCTACTTGGATTGGAATAGAGAACTCATTTTCTTCTTTCCCAATAATATTATATCCACACCACAAAACAAGGATACAGACTATACATGATTTTGTGTAAAGAGCAAAGCAGATAGGAATATTGAACCTGTTCATACAAAGCAATAATAAATAAATAAATAATAAATAATACGTATAATGCGCACCTCCCCCCCCCCTCACACACACACACCCGCCTGGAGAGCTCAGTACATTGGATATAATAACAAATATGTGTGCAAAGATAGATGTACGAGTATACAGTTTACTAAGTTATTTGTCTCTATCGGCCTTATTTTAGGACTAGATAATACAATAATTGGTTTCTAGTTTAGACTAAAAATTACTCAACGACTCAGCTAGCAATGCTTAGAAAGAATGTATCAGCCAGTCATTTTTAGAGTCAGGAATGTTAAATGTGTGACTATCTGAGTACCTAATCCTTCTGTTACTGTTGTTGAGTTCATTTATGGGGATATCTATTCGTCAATTAATTGCTTAAAGAATAATGACTACTTTATTACTAGCTCTTTGTTAATCTAAAGGTGTTCAGTCAAACTGTTTTATATTATGCATCGTGTTACCATGTTCATATGAATAGTTGCAAATCGTGCTGCGATTTTTTGTACTTTTTCTAAGTTATTCATTTGAGTTATCAGGTGTTAGCCAAAGAGACAACATTCATTTTCTAAAATTGATTTAACTTGTATATTTTGAAACATTGTTCGTCTTTCTTTTGGGGCCATTTTGATGGGTATCAGGACGCTATAGGAATTATGTCATTTTATTTGTTATAAAGTAAAATTGAATAAATGTCATTTCATACCGCTTAGGCGCAGTGTTAAGTTCTTGGGAAAGACTCTTTACATTGTATGCATTTCCTCACCGTTTCCATGTGTAAAATGGGTACCAGGCTATAGTTAGAGGAAGATCTTGTCAACATGCTAGAGTGAAGCACATTTCATTGGGTCGTACCTCGTTATGCCCGCGGAGGAAGGAAAAGAGGGGGGGGGGGGAGAATATCTTTGGATTGCAAAGTATAATAGCAATACGAATGCTTAGATGAGCGGGCCAAAACAAAGAGCAAAGTTGTGATGGTAGCCAACTCTTTGTATGGTCTTTGTCAATGATGGAAAATTTCCTCCTAGATATTTCAATCATCACACGCAATGCGCTCAAACGCTAATACGGACGCATCAAAAAAAAAAAAAAAAAAATTCTTAACATTGAAAACAAAACTTTCCATTACTAATGATGTGGTATTTCTGTTGATGTTGAAGTTTTGAAATGGTAAACTATCCTATTTCTAATAATAAAACGTGCACATTTACGATAACAACAAAATCCCAGTCTTTATCATCTATTCGTAGCTATTCAGTGGACGTACTTTACGGACACAGTATTGAGCTCAATGTAAATTAGCCGCTACATATTAATTGTTGTTTTAAGTTGCGTAGAAGAGAGGGAGTAAATAATAGGCCTCCCTCGGTCAGATCTGACGATAGATGCAGCACGTTGTGCTTTTTCAGGAAGTGTGGTTGCCCAGGCACACTTCCTTTTCCTCAGATCTTGACTTTTCCTGCTTACTCAGAGGAAAGACAGCGTCAATACGCCTGAGTAGGAGAAGTTTGTAGTTTTTAGGGTTATATTATACCAGAGTGGATAGCTCAGTGGTTAAGGCGCTCGCCTACCAATCCAAAGGTCCCTGGTTCAAAATCCGTGCAGGCTTGAATTTTAAATCGAAATATTATCGGGTTTCCAAGTGCCAAGTCCTATCGGAGACGGACTATATTATCGGAGGTCCCATGTGTATAAGAATATACTCACGTAAAAGAACCCTTGGCTGTTTACAGGGTAGTCTAGGAAAACCCTGATCTCAATTCAATACACAACCGTTGAATATTTTTAAAAAGGACACCTAACTGGGAGACTTCAGTTGCAAAGTTTTATTTATCGATGTTCATTGGCTAGGGAACGGTCTGAGAAATGGAATTCTTCTTTACACCGCATTCCATGATTAACGAAGCATTGTAATTTAAAGTTAAAAGTTAAAGTGCCTATTCACATAGCACCTAATCCCTAGGAACCTCAACTCTGGTCGATCGCAAAATAACCTTAACGGCCAGGTAATCATTCACACCTGAGTCGAGTGGGGTAGATGGAAAAAAGTGTCTTACCTACGGACACACCGCCAGTGACCAGTGGTTATCGAGACAATTTGTATCTAGCGGGATACGATCCCACTAAGTCACCTAGCCGACCGGTGTCGGTGAGTGGAGCAGATTGCGTGTCCCCGTGTTTCAACTGTGTTAACCACTAGGCCACAGACGTCCCCTGTGTATTAATAATTAATTTTAATTAAGACAAATACCGTACCAAGGTGTAAAATGGCTACATGCCTTCCATCGAGATTGTAATGGCCTGCCAGGGAAACTCTGTAAAGTGCATTGAGCTTATTTAGTGGAACCGCGCTATATAAGAACATATTAACGCTCTTTTTTGTGTGTCGTTCCACACGTATATTAATAAAAGACCAACACCGTGGTGATTAAAAAATGAAGATGAAATTGTAACAAATAAATAAATTTAATACATAGTATTATATAACGGGTACAAATACTTTCAAATGTAATCTCTTTAAACTCAAACTTCAATACAACATAAACTCTTACGATGTCTTTACCACTCAAAATTTATTTCGGTGTCTCTCTCTCCACACTGTCTTTCCCTCTCATACGATATATTGACTCATAACATATTATATAGTCTTTGACATACAATATTCTAAATGGTATCACAATTATCCGCACACAACCTTGAACCAATACAATATAATCTAACTATACACTTCTTCCAGAAATCTCCACAGCATGGAATAGACTTTAAATAATATTATAGCAACATGACTTTGATCAACGCCGGCTGAAGTCATACCACACAGTAGTTAAACGTGGAATACAATACTTTTCCAGACCGAATCAACGTTTCCTGATACACTTACTGATTAAACACACTCTGGTATTTCCATCCTTAATATTCTTTTGCCAACGTACTCTTCCTCCCTCCTTTGGACATGGCCAAACCATCTCAGTCTTGATTCTCTTTTCATCTCTCCAAATCTGCCCACTTGGATCTTTTCTCTAATGTGCTCATTTCTAATCTTGTCCAGCCTCGTTACTCCCACCGAGAAACGTAACATATTCATCTCTACTACCTCCGTAAAAAAACACACACTTAAACACGGTGTCTCCAGTAAGATTCAAAACCGCGACCTTTCACATGCAAGCCCAACCGCTTAACTGTTGGGCCACCGTGCCACTACCCATAGCATGCCATATAATTAATTGTAGTGTTGTCATACACAGTAAAAAACGTTTTCCTTCCAATGTAGCATAATAAGATTGAATAGCATAATACGATTGAATAGCATAATATGATAATATTATTATGCTCACAATGTTCACAAAATCCTTAGTGGTAATAGGCTCTAAAATAACCTTTGACACCATTCTTTGTTCCCAGAGACCTCTCCGCAGTGTCCTATTGTGATTCAAATTGGCTTGCAGTAGTTGTACAATTATTATTGTTCCTGGTTCTTCCAGTCTTACCTATGCTCGATTTTTTATATGATATTAATTTGATAACATATTATATCGTTACAGTCTTGACCGCTTCCTGATGTCAACCAATTTGTTCCCCAAATTATGGTGTCTGCGAGTCAAGCCATACACACGCACAGTTCGGACTCAAGATCTCTTCTTTGATTCAGAGCTGATAGTCTGAACTTAGCGTGCAAGTAGGACTCTTTGTTTGGATCTTCTTTCCTCGTGAATTTCCGTAATATCTCGCTTCAACTGTGGGAAAAAAGGATGTGATTCCGTCGTGTATGAATTATAATTGATTTTAGATTGATCTAGATTAATAAAGAAAGGTTCGATAGTTGTCCGTATCCACAACAGTTTTAACTCACTTCATTCATCTTACCGGGAGAATATTTCGCAGAATATTTTCTATTTTTTTTTTTTTTTTTTTGTGTGGATCACACTTACTAACAAAATTACAAAAGGTTCACTCTCTCTCTCTCTCTCTCTCTCTCTCTCTCTCTCTCTCTCTCTCTCTCTCTCTCTCTCTCTCTCTCTCTATCT
>JASKDV010210995.1:0-10314 GCA_032466395.1 Aegires albopunctatus
CCCCCTCCCTTTCTATGCAACCCATTCCTGTTAGGGTCTGTATAACGGTTCTGTCCCCTTTAATTTACGTGCGACATCGTTAGTACTAAAAAAGTTGTTGAAAAAGATAAAATGCATGACGATCTATGACGGTATTGGGTTTTGCTTTGTTTCGTTTTTTAAACTAACCCCAAACTAGTTTTCCTTAGCTCGAATTTGATATGAAAGAGAAATCCAGGTTCTCCTCTTCTGGTTAGTTCAAGTCCACGAAAAGGGGATTCTACCTATTAATGAGAATTAATAAGAAGAATGTGAATTTAAATCGGGAATCTTGTTGTGACGAATAAAGTACATGTAATTGGTGACAAATTCAAGAAATACGTGTATCATAGAGAGTCAATGACAAAATCCTGTTGTTGATGGACATAACCTAGTTTAACCTGACAATACTAATTCAAATGCTCTTCAAAAAAAAAAAATAATATTGACAGTAGTTGGAATGACTGAAACCACACAATCCTTTTAAGTTGTAGAATTGAAAAACATAAATACTCTCAAACTTAAGACAAAACAAAACATAGCTGAAATGCAAACGAAAACGCACGTTAACTGCAATAACTATATGCCCAAATAAATTTGCATTTATATGTATTTGTAATCCTACTTAAGATCACTATGATGAACTACTTAATCTGTTGCCTTCAAAGAATTTTCATTCTTGTGAGTGAATATGTGACAACATAGCGGATCTTCACCAATTTGGATTGTACCAAACATGAAGACCAATTACAGATCCTAATGATTCGCCTTAGAGGAAGCCAGTACTATTATAATTGTGGTTTGTTTGTCTTTAAAGTCTTATTTTTATACATAATTTATATATACCTGTCTATGAAACCCAGTGTTTCTATCAACAGTGAGTTGAATTGGATCTGAGATATGATTCATATTGGGAGCTGTGTCTTAGTAGTAGGCTACTATATCTGGTTTCTTTACATTTTGATATAAGCTGGATAAACGGTAATAATGCATTGTTCCCTGATCTTGAAACGATTACACGTCCGTTTCTCCAACAATTTACCAGCAAGTACTACCCGCATGAACAAACAAACAAGTAAATAATTTGATGACTATGATTGAAATAATATAAAATGAG
This sequence comes from Aegires albopunctatus, assembly GCA_032466395.1. Taxonomy (NCBI): domain Eukaryota; kingdom Metazoa; phylum Mollusca; class Gastropoda; order Nudibranchia; family Aegiretidae; genus Aegires; species Aegires albopunctatus. The sequence goes on from JASKDV010210995.1 coordinate 1,136, forward strand.
AATGGATCAAACAAGTAAATAATCGGATGACTATGATTGAAATAATATAAAATGAGAGTGGATCAAACAAGTAAATATTTTGATGACTATGATTGGAATATTATATAATGAGAGTGGATCAAACAACTAAATAATTGGATGACTATGATTGAAATAATATAAAATGAGAGTAGATCAAACAAGTAGATGTCTGCTACTTACTCTGGATGCTAACCTTACAGGGCATTATGTAGGTGGCCCACCAAAAAATGTTCTTAGTTTTAAGCGAATAATATCAAAATCGCACAAACGTATTTCATTAATTTCAATAGGATTTGACATAGTGTGGCATATAAACATTGAAAGATAGTATGCATAATTCCAAACCCAACGGTTGCATTTTGTACCAGAGAAATTTCAATACAGATGGATCAAAACCCCAAAGAAACAGAAATTTATTTTTTGGCCCACAATTCTTGATGTGATCTGTGGATCCTCCTTGCAAGACAACGAAGTCTTTTCCCACTTGAAGAAATTGCTTTCCTAATGTATTCAAGACTGATCTTTCTTCAGCAATTTTTAATCTCTCCTTCAACTTTTCTTTAATGAAAGATCTTTTTTATCTATTTTTATAGACCATTTCTAACAATACCTGCCAGATGACTGAATTAATGGTTTAAATAAGATGGCCGCGGAAACCAGTCATATTTTCCAACAACAAAAAAGAAAGGTGATTCCTTGATTCAAAAGAAAATGTTGCGTTGTCTTTCTGGAATGAAAAGTAACTGTTGGAAAATAAAATCGTCATTGGGGTACATTTTGATGGCATTGTGGCAAAAGATAATCCTTGAACAAATGTAATTGACAGCATTAACTTTCATTGTTTGGTATCAATGAAAAAGTTATGTCAGTCTTTCTCTCTCTTTAAATGTCGGCACATGCCATCACCCCTTTTGAGAAGTGATTTAATTCGTGATACAATCTATTTAATGGAATGGTATAGATCTACTTCTTAGAATGGTTATAGACAACATCGTTTTGGTGGTTCTTTGCAATATATAACATTAAGTGATTATCGTCTATGAATATTATTTTTATCACATCGGCATTAGAGAATTCTTCCAAAAAGCGTTTACATCGAAGGCTTCTCTCTTCAGAGCATTAAATTTTCGAGAGGTTTTAATTCTTTGGAATTCAAGCTGAGATCTTGTCTTACTTTATTTCTATACAGCTCAGCGGTTGATGTTGAGATCTCGAGCGATTATTTCGAATTGAATGATGAGTGCCGGGGTTATCTTCTTGAGACATCACACATTCCTCTACATATTGATCGACATCAATTATTATTGTATTTGAGCAGTCCTTAAGTCTACACATTCCACCTTCCTCATTGAAGAACCAATAGTCCTGATTTTGCAATTTTCAAATTTTGCCAGATCGTTTGTGAAATCGAATCAAATCATAATGTTGGATTTCTAGCTTTGTTCCTTTTATATTGTGAAATGGAATGGGCATTTAAAAATGTCAGAGGATGAATGAATGAATGAATGAATGAAACCATAAGAATTTTTTGCAGGCTCTATCAATCGCCATATTTCGAATATTTTATCTAGATTGAACATCGTGTTATATCTAACATCGTTAGATCAATTCCAGAATTCCCTCCACCCCACGCCCTTTCCCATTCCCGCTCTCCACCACAACCACACTAACGACAATGTGATATGATATCATCCTCATAATGCAATTTTGTAACCTTTCATAGTAAATGAAAGAGGATAATAATGTGTATATGGAAAGGCCATATCTTTCAACAGAGGTAGTTCCTTTGGATAATATCACATCCACTTTTCATCTCAGGAATGCAAAGCCTTGATGTAGATTTTTGGTCAAAGGCAGACAATTATGAAAAGGAACACTACCCTCGCCTGATTGTTCCCCTTGGGCCTGTAAACGGAGCTGAAGTTATCGTCCTTCTCTGATTATTTTGTAAACAAAGCCTTGTGATGGAGTGCACGGCGCATGTCTACACAAGGCGAAATGCGTAAGACATAACGGAAAAACACTAGATTAGTTGGAGGGCGGGGCTATCGTTGTAATATTGGGGAATTGTTCTCAAGACATGACAAAATCCGAGAGAAGATTTTAAGATAGTCGTCCTGCTTAACTTCTTCTTCAATACGTTTGATGATTCCAAAAGATTCGAATTTTGTTTTTAAACATCATAGCAATTGGAATGATCTTGGTAGCAGAAGATAAAAATCAGATGTGGAAAGATGCGCTACAATGGCTACCTTGTCGTTTATTTCATAAATCAATAATATTATCAATAACAATGACAACAACATCAACAACAGCGACATCGTCAACAACAATAGCAACAAAACACACCATAGTACTAGCAGTAGTTGCTAAACAGAAAAGACACAGACAGACACAAAAGAAAAGATTATAACTCCTTAAAAAAAAACACCAAAAAAAAAAAACACACAACAAAAGAACAGAACAAACGAACAAAAACCCAAAAACATATTATATATTATGTAACAAGGGGGTAAATGAAATTATTAATACATTGACGAAACAAAAACACGAAGATGGATTAAAAGATCGCTCATTATCTATTTATTTTAGTATCGGAAAGCAAGAAACAAAACAGGTTTCTAATGAATGCACAACACTAGATATAGATATAATCTAGATCTCGCTTTTTTTCTTTTTCTTTACTGTTAAACAAAAAATATGTTTGTTTATTCTTCGAAAAGCATTGTATTTTTATTCAGCGAAGGGGTAATTTCAACGCCGAGACTTTGTCAAATACAATGTAGTGTATATGTTAACTTTAGTTTGTTTGCTTTTTTATCCATGTTCAAATCCACGAACTCAATCAGATGGACACAATCATAGTGTTGCATTGACTTTCAAGTATAAACCATTCATTTGTTTAGACCTAGGCTATTCCTTTTAACACCGTCCAATTTACGTGTTCATTGGTGACTTTTTATTTTCGCACAATTCTCGGGAATGCGCACCGCATAAATATTAAAATTATTAAGCCTTCTTCTCACTAATATTACAAGCGATGTTATTAAAAGCTAGATCTAGATCAAGAAAGAGATAGATCTATATCTTGATCACTTTATCATTTAATTATTATCAAGTGAGTGTACGGCCAGAAACATTTTGGGGTTGAAAAGGCTTCAATCTATAACAATTAGATTCTAATAGATTTAGACTTAGGAGTAGGGCTAAGATTAGGTCCTAAAACCCGAGCGAAGCCGGGAATCCCAGCTAGTAATTATTATGTTGAAAGGAAAGGGGGAAATGTAGAATAAAGTTGGGTGCATGGAAAGAGTCTAGATATTTAGATCTAGATATCTAGATCAAGACCTAAATGAAAACAGACTAGATCGCCTGCAAGCCAGATAGTGCTCATTGTCGTACGTGCGTTAGTGAGACCCAGTCGGGTCACAGGTCACCCTTCTCAGTGACGTTATCGCCGTCACGATAAGCTTGTCACGGTCTTCATTATCTTTCGTAGTAAAACGATCGGCTATGGTGGGTGTTATTCTTTTGATGATGGTGACGATGATAGGAAGGTTCATTGTTACTAAACTTACTTTCTATCATTCATTTCATTTTGTCGTTATCATGATTGTAGCAACAAGAGAAATGCCGTGCTGTTAATGAAGTGACAATAAATACTTGAAACGTGGCGCTGTTACATGTGGTGCGTAGATCTACGTGTAAGTTATTTAATTTTTTTTATTGGTGTTTTTCTTTGAATGTCTTACACATTATGCTAATCACTTCCTTCGAGTCTTGCTTTATCATTCATCTGAGTGAGTTTCGGACGGTTCAATAAGATAAAGATGGGGGTGGATCTCAGTACACTTCGATAATTCTGTGGGGTGGATTGTAATTGTATTTGGGTTTCTTCTCAAAATAACGGAATGGGGTGTGGTTTGCAGTCGAGTTTTTGTGGTCCGTTTGTTTGCTATTTGACTGGTTAGATTTTGTTTGTGATTTTAATTTGGTTTTGTTCGTTTATTTGTTGTTACGTTTTTGTTTGGGTTTTTAATTATGTCTTTGTTGTTTTTGTTTTGGCTTGATTGTGTGTTTGTTCGTTTGTTTGTTCATCTAGAGCTAGTTTGATGTTGCGCTGTTTTTCTTGTTGGCCTGTTTTGGTTTTGGTTTTGTTTTTAATTTTGCTTTGCTTTGCTTGTTTGTTTGTCTTTTCCTTTCTTTTTTTTTTTTTTTTCGTGTGTCTTGTCGATTTTGGTTGTTGGTTTTTCAAATTTTAGTAGTTTGTTTGATTGTTTTTTATTTTGTTATTTGTTTTGTTTGCTTGCCTGATGTTGTTGTTGTTTTGAGGGTTCTTTGTTGTTGATGATGTTGTTGTTGCTGTTATTTTATTTGGGAGGTTGGGGTGGTTTCATAAGTCTGGTTTTGGATAATGGAAAACGTTTCATTCTGGGAAGTAAAGCAAGACTAAATATAATCTTTTTTAAAAAACAGCATAAAAAGACGACGACGACGACGACGATGATGTTCAGGATGATGACTAATTGTATAACTATTACAATTTATGAATGGCCTCTCTTTTCTTAAGTTCCATACTACTATAATCATCATTTTCAAAGTATTGGCCAAGGTCTACTACGGCATACTGTGCGTGAACAAAACGATAAACACAAGTAATTTAAATTTCATTATTATGTACTTTTCTGGCGGTACATAGCAATATGTACAATCGTGTACCATGCCATAGCGATAAGCATTACATGCCTGTTTATCCTAAATGGTCGGGACAGCCATTTTCACTAGTTTTTAATTGCTTCTTCGAAATGAATCAAGCAGCACACTCCAAGATTAGGGCGAAGCACTCATATAATTAAAAAAATCATTGATTATCTTTGGATTTATTGCCACATTTATACAATATTCGTCTTGGTTATTATCATCTTTCACATTATAATGTGCTTTATTAACAAACAAAAAGTAGCGCTAATCCATTCACATCAATTTAAAACGTGGTTCCATTGAAGCATGCATTAATTAATATTCTTCTATATGGAATTATAAATAACGGGGGCGTAAATACCCTGTGCCCCAAATTGACAAACCCAAAGCAGACTAGATCTAAGATTCGAATTCTTGGCCCAGTCATACCATATGCACTCCTTTGAAACGGTATAGCGTCAATCCTTTTCCAAGGGACCACAGGGATCTATTAATAGATTTATGTGCAAGGGACACACAAAATCACTTATTATGCAGCAAGGGTGCATAAGTGATACAAAGGAGGACGTCATCACGTCACCTGTCAACCCTTGGTATTTAATACCATACCTTCACACTGATTGTGACAAAATACACTTTAATTAAGACACGCCTTTGATAATGTTCACCACCTTCGAAAGTTTGATTACCCCCTCAGATTAGTTACTCCTCACCCATGCTCCAAAGAATAATTTTCTTTGGATTTGTTTCAAAAGGAAAAACAAAAACAAAGAGGTGTCGGATGCTATGTTTTGTTTCGCATTTAACACAAAAGACATGGAGGAACTCACTGTCCGCCAAACTGTTCCCTTTTATGACCTGTGTACAGTGTACAGTCACCTCCCGCGATACAAGTCAACCGGATAGAATAAAGGGGGTGTATCAATCCACAGCCGTTGATAGAGGTTGATTTTTGTTTGCTTTTATGATGATATTTTGTTGATATTAGTGGTGGTGTTTCTGATGTAGATGGATTTTATTGTTTTTTGCTTGACTGATTTTTGTTGTTGTTTTTGGTTTTTGTTATTGTTTTTGTTTTGTTTTTTAAGTATGGTTTTTTGCATCGAATAATGGTTAAGAGCAATTTTAGTATTGTGCTGGTTTTATAACTCCCGGTGGACTTCAGTGAAAGTTATGTTGGGGGCGTGTACCACTTGTGGACTAGAGTCAATGGACTTCGGTTTGCTTATTATTATCATGGTCTGCCTTGGATCATGCGATTACGATTACTTGGTACCTGAATTGACCAGTATCACTATCACCAATTACGCCATGTCGTAGTAAATCTTGTCAATAATGGTAATGCATAAGGAATTTTCGGAGCATTTACAAAGGTCAATAGTTTATCTCAAATGCTAGCGACGTCTATCGTGGTTACACATTGGCTGTGGTAATACATGTATTCATAAATTGTAAGCTGGAACCAATCCTAGAGACCCACCTTAAATCAGTAACCAAACCCACACTGAAAAAGCACTACTCTTTCAGGGGGAATAAATTTGAGAAAAACGAATGTTCAATTTTTAACAAAGAAAAACAAATTGCAATTAAAATAATGCACGATAATGAGGTATATTCGTTAATTTTTTCACTTGCATTGTACCAGAGCATAGTCAAATTCAATGCTACCAAATTTCAATGGTTTTACAATGAATTCATCAGGCGAGATCACGAGATAAACAAGACCGAGAGTGTTTTCGAACTTTGCAATTGTCTTTTGGGAAATTTGTTCAACTCCTGACGTAAACAGTCAACATGTCCTCCAATTCTCGCATTATCTGAGGTCCTCTTGCCTGTGCCAACCACAAGATTCTAACAACGACAAAAGTTCTTCATTGGTGACAGCATTATTATGTTTCTCAAGAATATTTCGGCAAATGACTGCTGTGTGCGAGAAAAATAGACTTAAATTTGTAGAGCGTTTTCAGTACGGCTAAATATAACTTAAAATTATTCTTTTTTTTAATTAGTCCAAACACTATGATTACATGAGGGGAGAAGGGGTAGTTGAGCGTCATAAAAAAATGCCGTGGACTCTCACTGCTCTACAAGATCAACCGAACAGGTAACGTAAAGAAAAGGTAAATGATGGAGGATTGAGATATATCTGATGTGAACCAGTGCCATTTTCGCTGGACGTGTATTTATATTCATGTTGGCCCAATGAAAGCTTGTTCTCCATCACCTGGTTCTACTGTTATGTTCCAGCTTACGAGGTTGTATTTTGATTTAATGGAATCCGTATGAAATATCTGGAATTACAAAATGCAACTTGTTTATATTATATGCTGCTTGTCTGTGGTCAATTTTACGGATAAATGGTAAATCTGATGATTAAAATTTCGTATTCACAATGTTAATCTTTCACCTTAGTCGTGAAACTATTTTCAAGATGGTGGCGAGGAAGATAAATGTAATTAATATTCTTTAAAATGTAACAAAAGTGTGGCCAGGAATATAATTAATTATAATACCGTAATATACCGAATGCACTTAATTATTATCAAGAAAAGAAAAAGCAGAACAACCATCTTTAGTTTTTCAAAATCAAAAGGGAGTTTACTGTGAGAAGTGGGTCGTTATGTTGCATGGTGAGATGGGGGTAATTAGTCATAATATAGATTGGTGTGCACATTCACAAGCTCGTGATTTAACCTGTATTATATAGAGAGGAGATAACGACAATTTTACTGCCTTCCGCTTCCCTTAAAAATCAGCCAAACATGCATATCTAAGTGACAAAATAATACGGTCAATTGCTGTAGGTATCTTCAGAATATAAAAAAACTCATAAACCTCCATGTCTAATTCTAAACATTTATGATAAAGATTAACCCGATCTGTCCTGGACATGATGTCGCATTTCACTTTTGTGACAAGTTTGATTTACATGACTGTGTTTAATTATAGACATATTTATGTTTTAATTTTGCCATCATTGCAACGTTCTCTAGACTAGGGACATAATAGTTACCTAGAATATTGTCTATGATTTTCTATGTGTGTTAATGTTAATACCGACAAGGAGCAACATTATTGGATGACCACGAAGACGAACAAACATTTCGAAAAAGTTTGAGTGGAAGGCAAACCATCTTTAACGAAGTATTTGAAAACTTGCACGGATTTGACTTATTCTTTTGTCGTTGACATGACCAATAGAGCCTAAAGAGGAAGAATCGCTGGGAAGACGCCTCCATAAATGTTACTCATTATAATGGAATAATTGAAAATACTTGGAGCTTTCGAAATGATTGAGGTGGCATTTGCCTTGCATTACATTGTGCATTGCATTTGCATGGCATTGTTATACAGTACTTTTACTTGGCTTTTGTGGGTTTACGATAGTCCTCGGTCTATGGTTTAGTGCAGGGGCTCTTAGACTGGGTGGCGCCTCCCCCCCCCCCCCCAATCCCCCATATCCATAGAGTGGTATGGAGGGCTTCCGGGGATGGGCGCGTAGATGGGCTTGATATGTTCGAGATCATTCGAGATCTCACGTATTCGCTATGATGAAGAAACCATAGATCACTTGTGCACAAGGCTTACACTAGCTTTGAGGGGGTCAATCGCAAATGCATCTCTGTGGCAAAAGAAAATCGCCATCAACGCGTCACCCGACCTACAACTATTGACTTCCAGTGTCCCCACTGCGCCAGACTCTTGCGCATCCAGCTTTGGATTGCACGTTTGATGTTTGATTTTTCAAATCCGAAGAACAACCACAGAATGCTACCAAAGTGGCAGACCAATCGAGAAAAAGTCTACCTTTCTATGAAAAAAATAAATAACTGCAAAGTTAGTCTGCCATTGCCAAACTTTGTTCACTGACACTTAGCAGAGTCAGCAAAAGTGCATATACCATCATAAACTGTAACAGATCGATTTGCAGGTATACTTCTCCACATTTGTTTTCTTAATCCGTCTGCCACTATGGTAGGGGCCTTAGACTAAAAAGCTTTTTGGTTTCATAGCATAATGATGTTACCAACCCAATCAAATCGATTACACCGGGGTCGTTGAGATGAACACAATGTCCTGGTCCTTGTCATCCACCCATTAATATTCGTTCATGATTTTTCTTTTCTATGAGACGTGACCTTTGACGAATCCAACATGTTAATTTTAAAACTAGTGAATAATTGTAATCTTCTAGGAGATCCATGTCTAATGCCGATATAGCACAGAATGTAACATTGTGGCTTTGTCTAAGGCACTACGTTATAGTGAGTGGTTTGTGATTCACAGTCTAGGTTACTTCTATGCAGAGTTGTTTCACTAACGTTCACCTAAACCACAAAACGAATTAATTTGTGAATATATTCCAGCTTCACATTATATAACACCTCTCTCTCTCTCTCTCTCTCTCTCTCTCTCTCTCTCTCTCTCTCTCTCTCTCTCTCTCTCTCTCTCTCTCT
>JASKDV010211006.1:0-10314 GCA_032466395.1 Aegires albopunctatus
AGAGAGAGAGAGAGAGAGAGAGAGAGAGAGAGAGAGAGAGAGAGAGAGAGAGAGAGAGAGAGAGAAAGAGAGAATAATAAACAAAACAACAAGAGCACAAGAACAGATCCATTTAAATTTTTTACTGTCGACCAAAGACGAACATATATACATTATTTTATTTTATTTTCAAAAAAATCAGATATAAATCTATTCTTGGTGAGGGCAGGGGGCTGCTCCGAAGGTTGTTTTGTTTTTGTTTTTCAAAGTGAAATAAAAAAATAAAAAAAATAACGGAAATGTTGCAGATGAAAACAAATTGTGAATTCCTTGGTATGAATTCTGAATACAGAAATAGAACAGAAAGAGACATTTATTATTTCGTGGGCTGTGTAAGCCAATGACAATGATTAAATAATGTCCAACCAGAGAGACTCAATAATGTCACGTATAATATACATGGCTCTTTGGTCATGGGTCCAACGTAGTGGGCATGATCGCGATGACTAAGTCAAGGATGACGACATGGCTTATTAGAATCGATTACGCTTCACAACATCAGAATTCCTTCGATATTGAAACTAGGCCTAGCCACAAACTGAAGAATATTCGTAAGTGAAATTCCTGGAATTGTGGGAGTTTCAGTTATTCCTTCTGACATATAACGTTTTGCTTTGTAATTCGTTTAATGAGGTAAGATTTTTTTAATAAACCCGCTATAAACCCCATATTTTACAATTTATTACTGTCATTAGTACAAATTACTACAAATGAATTATCAATCCACTTACCACTTAGATCTAGAATCTAGATATCTAGATCTAGATCTAGATCTAGATTCTAGAATCGGGAGAAATTCCGTACCAACCACCATGGCTCAATTTTCTAGATTTACTTGTCATTTAAAACTTAGTTAATATATGTAAGTTTATTCAATTTGACATCTTTTAAGCATAACCGGGCACATAGGCGGAGCGGGTCATTTAGGCGAAAATACCCTATACTATAAGGGTGGGGTTGTTGGTATTCACGAGTTTTGCGCTTTTTCAATGTTAATTGTTTCATTTTTTAACTCTATCTAATTTCATTATCTTCAAATTTCAAATTAATACATACATACAGACGGAGAATGGGGGGGGGGGGGGGGGAGAGACGGGGAAGGGTGGAGAGAGAAGAATGAAGAGAGAGAGACGGGGAAGGGTGGAGAGAGAAAGAGAGAGAAGAATAAAGAGAGAGAGAGAGAGACGGGGAAGGGTGGAGAGAGAGAGAGAGAGAAAGGAAGAGAGAGAGAGAGAGGAGAGCAAGGAATCAATTATCAGTTGCATTAAAAGTACACACGTGCAATGTTTTTGGTTTTCCTATAAAATTGTCGACCTCCTCTATGATTTCTAAATCTGTTTCTAGTGTAAAAACAGTTTTAGAAATCATTTCGAATTTTTGTGATTGTTGATGACTACGGCTTAGAATTGTGTGCATTACATAAAAATTTCTGTCGCAAAATCAGAATCTCATGCCTCCTCTCAATGCCTTCGCTAATTTTGAAATCCTCTGACATTTACACTACCGCAGCCCTCATCGAAAAGATTAAAATCTCCTCGGGCTACTGCCAGACAGAGATCAATTTGTGGTGCCAAGTGAGATTTGATTTCATTGTCTAATGTACATTGGTAGGCTTGGACATGTTGTCTTCTGAATCAGCTTGGGTCATTGAACATGCCCGCTGAATTCCAGATCCTTGCCCTGCCTACTTACCTACTTCGGTGCATTTGATTAGCTGATTGTTAAAGTTGCACATGTCAATTATTTCGGAGTCAACCTGTCATCAGTGCGTGGGCGTGGGCTGACAGGGATATCTCACCTTGCTGATGTGGGATTAGCCATGCAAATAAGCAATAACGCACATTTGCTAGTCTTAGAAAGTGATCACTGATAAATTATCAAGCGTTAGTTGACATTTGCTACCTTTTTGAAGTGACATGATCCAGAAATAGCAGGCACTTAGGGCGGGCACTTAGAGTGGTGAAATTGATAGCAAAAATTATGTTTTGGCAGAACAGCAGGCACTTAGGCGAAACGGGCTTTCAGCAGGAGGGCACTCTCGTGTAAACTACTCTATCTATATTTTTTCTGATTTTCCTGTAAAATGTCTAATGGTGATGATGATGTCGGAATAGTTATGCATGTTTCCATGCTACATTTGCATGCTCACTCTCATAAAAATTGTGGGAGCTGCCGTAAGGTGCTGCAAACCACAATCCACCACCTTTGATCTTAGCCTCCAATTCTACCATTCGTTAGAACTATGAGAGGGAAGTTGTATAGGGGAAAATTCGAATTTGCCAGGGTGGTGAACGGAATTGTAATGTTTTGTTTTTTGTTATATATAAATATGTGATGGCTATAGGTTTATAACAGACAAGTGAAACTTGTTTAGAATAAAATCAACCACAACAGTCGGTCCAAGATCATACTACAGAAGACATACTTGAAAACGAAGTCATCAGATGTGAATGAACGAGATAATCGGCCGTAAGCATTGTAAGTCTAAACATAGACGATGCACAAAGTTACGAACCTGTTACTAGCCTAAGAAATCGTTTGTAAGTTAGAAACGCGAGACCCCTGTCATAAATTGATACGCAAGCCTTGATAAGAAAATAAAAATTTGTCTAATACAAATATAACAAGATAGATGTTAATACCAATGATTATCAAAGACCATAAATTAATTATAGAGGTCCTACAAAGTGATAATTTTCATCCGATTGCGAAAGTAAAGCAGTGATTGACTCCAGATCTAAACTAGCAACACCCGTTCGATGACTCCTTTTCTGCCATCTAAATTGCAATACATAATCAAGCTTTGCGGATTAATTCACTTCCTGTTTCTTCGTTGAAAGGAGGTAGCTTCGTTGACAAATGGCTGTTCGTTCAAATTAACATTCATCCGTTTGGTCAGAATAACCTACATTGCGCATGCTTGGCAGTCGGAAGTAACCGATGACCTCGAAAGATACGAAGTCAAACTTAAACTTGCTAAGAAAATTTTAAGTTTAAGACTTAAATCAACATACCTGAACTAGCGTAGCTAGTTTCAGGCCTAATCCTACGCATGCTTAAGTTGCGATTCAATTATACGGCCGAATGAGAGTACTTCATAACTCAAAGATCAATGCTCAAATTGGAATTCTTTTTAACCCTAGAAAAGTGCCAGTGGTTAGATTACCACGTGATCCGGTTGGACCGAGATTTGCACAGGTGGTGAAATTGCCCCCAAGCCTTTCCATGATAATAGTCAGGCGCGCAGCGGCCTGTCATTTTAGGCAAGAGACCTTTGTTTCCTTAACAGGAATTTTCATTTATCTTGTGTGATTAAAGAAAGTAGCCTACTCTTGATTGGAAGATATTGTTAGATTCCAGCTAATGAGATCAAAGTTTTAATTAAACTTGTAGATTTTCCCACCGATTTGTGATTCATGGATAAAGTGACATTGTTCACTGTATTGTGATTTGGTCTGACACACTTTGTGATCTATATATTTTTATTTATTTTATTTTTTTTTGTGAATTGAAGCCACGCTCACGCTGAGGCAATTGCTGCTGCCGTGACAATGTGAGCTTTTCTTGGGTTAAGATTAAGATAGATATAGATTTACAGAACATGATACAGAGCTATAAATCCAAACAGGCAGTTGAAACATGTAGGATATTTTTGTTTGCAATTTGACATATCATGGGTGAATTTTGTTCACATATTGTGCATTTCGTCGTATGTGACATTACAGCACTTATCTTATAGCTGCCAATATCTCAATGAGAAGGATATGCACAAAAAATCTTATCCGCTTGTATTTTAAAAAAGTATCTATCGTATATTAAGGCAAGATCTGAGAAGAATTAGCATATTTTCAATACATGTATTAAAGAAAAATGATAATCGATTAATGTCAACTTAGGACATGAAAGTCATTGGAAAGGAATGTGACGTATCTCATGGTGTCTTAGTGAATGTCAACTTGTCATAGTGGTTTGATAATTTTAAAGACTAGCTTGATGCCCTCATCACAACAATAAAAGTTCATTTGAATGCTAAACAATTTTGAATGATGATTGGATCGCAGTTCAACTGACAGTTTGGAACAAATTATGTAGCAACCGTTATTTATGAACCCATGAATTTCATTTTGCACACATCGTACCGCAACCAGGACTTTCAGTTTGAGAGGGCGGGCTCGCTGAGATATCAAATTACACGGGGTTGTCTACCTGTACTGTCGACCATTCATGGCTCTAGGCTTGCAAGCGTTCTTTCTCATTATCTTGAGTCAATTAATTGCCTCCCTTTTGTTTTAATATTGATAGCAAGGTATTTTAAATCATTGCAGTTTATTTTGAAAGAGTTGTATTTATGAAATGTGAAAACAGAAATTAATTATCTCAACTTCTTAAGTCTGACTTGAATTCAACAAAAGTTTAAGGTTCTAGTTGCTTAAGATTGCAGAACTCAACCACTAGCCACACCTCTCAAGACTCCTGACAGAGATATATAAGTGTGAATACCTGACAAAAATGTATGGAAGGTCAGGTAATTTTAATCGAGTTTTGTCCCAATTACCGCGATGCAGGGTATAAAATTCAACATAGCAGAATTGACCATTAATCTTACAGGGCTAGTCGAGTTCATGGGGAAAAGGACAGGCCATAAATATTGTTCCCATTATACTCAAACACGACTTTCTACCAAAACAAAATGCTTGACATATACATGGGAATTTCAGTCATTGTAGTTGAACAAAAATTCCTGGCATTGTCATTTAAACTTAAAATTATCTTACTTTAACTTATCTAACTCTTACTTATCTTCCCTATCTTCCCTAACTTAAACTTATCAACTTAACTTACCTCACTTACCAGCTTGCTTACTCCCATACTTCTACTTTTTCTTTCCTCCTCTATCCTCTCTTTCTCGACATTTCCAAAAGCCCACACGTGGCATATCGTATTTTTCTATCCTCTCCCTATCTTTCTATCTCTTATATTTTCATTTGGCCACAAATGTAATAACAGGAACTATATCTGTTTGTCCCAAGTCCTAATAAAAATTATAGAATAAAATCAACATGAATTATCTATGCTTGAATAAAAGAATAACGTAGTCTGTTTTCAAATACTTATAACTAATAATACGGGGGATTAATGTAGGGAGAAAATTTAAAGTTACAAAATCTGCATTGCCAACATCATTATGAAACGGCCTTGAGCGGGAGACGAGAAGATATCCGTTAGGGACTTGACAGGTGGGCGTGATAGGCATGCTGGCTTGGTTTACATTAATAGAGGTAAAAACTCAAATACCGTATTTGGGGGTTTCGTGTACGTCGTGCACAGCGCTGGGAACAAACTTGAAGTTAGACAGAATCAATAGTTATTTTGCTTCCTCTTTGTTGTACCTAATTAGATCAGAATCACTAGATATGCTGCTTTCATAAAAATAAAAAATAAAAATTTTAACACAGAGGCTTTGAGAGTCATACTTTACTTCAGTATAAGAAAAATGATTGTACACATTTTATGTTGAATTTTTCTTAAAATGCACAATATTTTTATTAAATTACACATGAAGTTAAAGTTTGATTAGATATTCTTCTTAAAATTATTTTGAAGTAGGATTAATGTAGACACACAAAGTTTTGTAGTAGAAGGCTATCTAACAGTACTAACAGGTTACAAAGGGTCTTGGTTTATTGTTTTGGAAAGCCATGGTTTATCAACCCCAATAGTTAACAATATTGTGGTAGAATTAATATTGAATTATGTAGTCAAAGTGTATTTTAATGTAATGGGTAACATTATATTAATTAAGAAATATTTGCTTAAAATAGATGAGTAAATAAATTTGTTGCTGTCTTGTAAAGGCTATTTGTCTTATTTAGTATTTTCTAGTGCTAATTGTACTTTAATTCATGCATCATTTATTTTCATAACAGAATCAGATGTCACTGTTTGCCATTGAAACAAATTCAACCATCAATATCTACTCGCAAAACAACATCTTATAGACTTATCAAAGAAAATCAACAATAATCAATATCTTTGATGCAATATTAGAAAAGAAGAATTTTTAAGAAGAAATTTAGCTCCCCAACAAGTATTACTATCTACATGGACATAAAACTTTGATAGGAGTGAACAACTGCTTTGTAACGATTCTCTCTAAGCCATAAATATTATTGCAAACAATATGGCTCAATCACCAAGAGATGATGCAAATAACATTGAAGTAAATAATATTTCAGAATATAGCACAGAATATAGAAGGGGAGCTAAAAATGTCATTTGCCATGTCTGTAAGTGTCATTTGACCTCACTACGGCTTGCTGAAGATCATTTTGAAGGGAAATCGCATAAAAACAAAGACAAAGTAAAAGTTTGGAAGAAAAGTGGAAAACCGCTTCCACTGCATTGTGATGATTGTATTGTGTCATTTGATGGAGAAGTCTCTGCATTGGACCACTTCAATTCTCAAAGGCATGAACTAATGGCTGATCTTTTGAGTCGTAGTGCTGAGGTCATTGAAGGGGAGAAAAATGCAAGAAAGATGCAAGACAAAAATGGCAAGGACTGGTTTTTTTGTGATGTTTGCCGATGTCCGCTAAATACTTTGGAAACATTAAAGGATCATCAGGTGACATCAAGTCATTTGAAGAAGCTAAAAGAATAATAATATACAGTTATCTGAAATTTGAATATCATTGCAAGAGATATCAAGTTATTTTGTTGGGTTATTTCGACTTCCTTCCGTTATTTATAAAATTTTTTTATTCGTAAAAGATTTTTAAAATACTAGTATACAATGTATTATCTTTTGTCTTCAATTTTGTCCAGAAAAGTTCATCATTATATAGGAAGCTTTTTAGATGTTGCTTGTAAGTTGTATATTAACTTTTGCATTATATCAGTATTTACACTTAATTGTATAAAAATAAAAACCCTACCTTTGCAACTTTTCATTGTATTGTAGGCCTACATGAAAACCATACCAGATATTTCAATGAAGCTTGATACACCTTTCTGATAGCCAACCGAAAAGATACATGTACATGTAACTGAAAACAAAGTCAGATATGCGAATGGAACAGAGAAGAATGGAGAATTTTTAAATGTGGTCTAAAGGGGTTCATCCTTTGAGTGAGGATGTAGTATTTGATGTATGATGAGTGCTTGATGACAACAGTGCAACAGATATTGTTCCTTCTCTTAGGGATTATCATTTTCAGATGTTATTGTTAAATTTGATTACAATTACTGGTGTGTTCGTTGCATATATGAATTGTACTGCAAGTTTTCATATCAAGTAAATGTTTATTTTTTCGAGCTCAGATTGCTTGTTCATCTTTTCACTAATTTTCAGATTATCTTTTCAATTGGCTGTTTAAAGAGAGTGTCAAGTTTTATCTACATGGTAATGGCATGTAGTTTTGTGAATATTTTCCCAGATTCTGGTTGTTGTTTTTTGGGTTTTTTTATCACCCAAGGTTCTATTTTTATATAACTTACTTAACCATGTAATACCAAATAAAATCTTGTATTTTTTATATAAAAATCTGCCCAATCCATGACTCTTTTTGCATTCATACCTTAAAACTTCCAACCCAAAGCTCTCTTAAACAAGAACATGTATTCTGATATCTTCATTTTTTTTATTCCAAGAAAAATGCGAAAAACTTTCAAAATTGCATGTGCCAATTGCCAAAAGCCACTTATGCTGTAGACCCCATTTCAAAACTTGTTATGCACATATTGATTTTTTATTTTTCGATAATTTCAAACCGATCATATTGTAACTTTTGGTTTGCGCAAGTGTTAAGGAGATATGTTGGTTTGCCTTTGGACCACCTTTAAGATAGACCATTCACTTTCAACTTCAAATCAACGTAAGCGGCATACAGTGCACACCACTTATATCGACACTGCCTTTATCGACTTTTCCCTTATATCGACATACTTATCAAGTCCCAATTTTTCTCCTCTTTACTGTCAGTAAATACAATTCTCTTATATCGACTACTTCTCTCTGTACTTTTCTCTTATATCGACATGTAAATCGTCAAGCTTATTATTAGTTGGCAAAACAGGCCAACTGTCAAAAATTCCACGTCTTTGCTGTTGCCTCCCTCTCAAATGTCTCCTGCTGGCCATTATGGCATGTTACATCACGTAGTAGTGGCAAAGCCTTTAGTACCTTTGTGGCTGTGTATGGAGATGTGGGGGTGGGGGAAGGAATTGAAGGCTCAGCAGCGGGCATGAATCTATGGTGTGACCAGTCACTGAGTGCCCTTAGTGTAGGATAGGGAGTGGTGGGGCTGAGCGATAGGTGTGTTGAGGCCTTAGTATGTATAGCCTTGCAAGAGAGTGATGCGCAGACAATCAGTGCTGAATAACTAATGATTGGATAAGGCAGAATGGAAGGGAGAGGCTGCGTGCGTACGTGCGCAATTTGGTACACACGCCAGGACTATCATCCACCCATGTTCTTTTCATTGTCCAGTTGTGTGCAGAGAATACGATGGTTTCATTCAACTGTTGCTAATCTAAGCACTCACATCATTTGTAATCCCTGTGCCTTGTGCACATAGCTTCCCATAAAGTAGGCCTATAGAACAGTTTAATGCAGTATAAAACAATGTACATACATAAAAAGCAATTAAAAACATATTTCCTTTATATTGAATTTCTCTTTTATCCACATATAAATTTAGGACTCTTGCATCTCGATATATCAGGAGTGCACTGTTATTAGTGTAAAAGAGAGAGAGAGAGAGAGAGAGAGAGAGAGAGAGAGAGAGAGAGAGAGAGAGAGAGAGAGAGAGAGAGAGAGAGATACGAAATCACTAAACTTTGATGACCAGGTCAAACATTGTAAACGAATAAAGTACAAGTAACACTTTATGACGAATCCCTTCAACTCCTCGTGCCATCACTATTTTCATTTCTTCGTTGTTCATCCTTCTACCATCAATCCGTCATTCCTTCCTTCTGAAAAAACATCGATTGCAACTGTGCGCTAAAACGTGGTCCAACTAGAGGTAAACATAATTTGAAGGGCGAGTTGAACGGCCAAATTGCCCCGTTGATTCCTTGCTAAAGGATCTTGGCACCTATGTTCCTCGTCGTACTCATGTGAAAAATAAGTACCTGGCTATAGGTAGAGTCAGATCTTGTTAGTACGTAGGGGAAAGCACCTTTCATTGTGTGTACATCACTGCAGGTCCTCACCCATACTACCCTCCCCCCCCCCCCCCACCTCCAGGTGTTGGGAAGGAGGGGTGTGGCTACCTGTACCGTGATATAGAAGTTTGACACAAGGATGTTGTGTGAAACGCAGAAAGCGTTGTGATAATTGGTTATCTTTTATTTGATTGTTGTCAATCCCAATACAACCTACCGTATCAATACGTGTACTACAGTGTTACCGTTTGTACGTGGAGGTAGAAAATGTAATGCAAGTGACACCAACTCCTTTCTCTTTTTCCAATTCCCCTTCGTCCTACAACACTTGGTTTTAATATAGCAATATATGTGTGTGTGTGTGTGTGTGTGTGCGTGTGTGACAGAGAGAGAGAGAGAGTCTGACAGAGAGAGTCTCTCTCTCTTTGTCAAAGTCTCTCTCTCTCTCTCTCTCTCTCTCTCTCTCTCTCTCTATTTTGTTATTTTGGCTCATTATATACATGTATTATATAATTTTGTTTCCAAATATTCTTCTTCCTGTTCCCTACTGACATTCGCGAACTGCCACCTCCTTTCCAACCGTTCTCAGCCCCACCAGGTCACATGGGAGATAGGCCCACTCATCACTGTGATGATAATAATAATCATACGAAAAGATTCAGCCATGATACATGTATTTCATCATCGGTGTATATATAATATTATATCAAATGGGTGTGGAAGGCCATTGACAGGAGCAACTCAACTGATAAATAAAAATAAATACACAAACATACGGACAATAGCAAACAGAATAATCTACCCAAAAATTCAAGTCCACCGACATTGACATTTTCTGTTTACGTTAAAAACTAAAACGAGTTTGAACCACGCATCTCCTATAGAAACGCTAAGTACCAACTGGTTCGGCCACCTTGTGGGGATGGACTCCAATCAACCTGCAGCCAGAGTCGACGACCCTAAACACTCGACAGATGGAAAGAGTGAAAGATGTCCTCAGAAGACACGATCCAGTCGTGGCACACACACAGAGAGAGGGAGGGAGAGGGAGAGAGAGAGAGAGAGAGAGAGAGAGAGAGCGAGTGAGAGAGAGAGAGAGCGAGAGAG
>JASKDV010211017.1:5100-47598 GCA_032466395.1 Aegires albopunctatus
CTGCCTGCCCCTGCCTGTCTGTCTGTCTGTCTGCCTGCCTGCCCCTGCCTGTCTGTCTGTCTGTCTGCCTGCCTGCCCCTGCCTGTCTGTCTGTCTGTCTGTCTGTCTGTCTGTCTGTCTGTCTGGTAGCTTTAAGCCTTCAACCTGCTTCGACTGCCGTGGGGTGTGGACCACGTACATCACCTGTGCATTTCGTGAGGCTGTTCTTTGAATTTGTTCCATTCTCTTTACGTAGGCACAACAGACCCCTGGTAACAACAACAAGTTGCTGATAACACGCGTTCACTCCGGACAGCTTAAAAAAAAACTTAAGACTATTTTCAAAACTGGTATCGGCAGGTACACCAGCAGCGGAAAACCTGCCTCAGTACGGCCGCGCCCTTAGTGACTAGATATTCTCGCCGAGAAAAATATCTAACATTTGCCCTTGATTCTGCATTCCTTCGTTAGCACATGTTCGCATTGAGAATATTCTCTAACATCGCATCCCGTTTCATCATGTTGCATCAGATTGCGCAAGAAATTACAGGCGGGAAATGGTTATTTACATTGCAATAGTAATTCCTCTATTCACATTTCACAAGTCGTCGTCGTCGTCGTCTCTGTTGAGTAACCTTTGGTAGTGGTCTTGAAACATCGCGGCCTGTTGTTGTGCCTGCATCAACGTCTTCTGCAATTCAGTACGTGCGGCGGTCAACTCACTCTGCAATTGACGGATTGTGTCGTCCTTGTTTTCGTTGTCGCCAGTCAGAACCGTTATTCTGTCTATCATGTCTTGTTTATCCGCGTTGTAGCCGTCCAGATCGTCCTGTCGCTGCTTCAGAATCGCTTCGAGCTTATTGAGTTCCATCTTCGCCGTGGTCTCCTTCTGATCGTAATACCTAGTCATCTCGCTGAACTGTTTCTCGTAATCCGTGTACATGCCGTTCAATTCATCACGATGTTTTCGCTCTGCACTCGCCATCTCGTCGAGTTGCTGACGTAGTTGGGTATTCTCCTCTCGACATTGTACGATAGTCTCATCTCTAGTTGCAATCTCGGCTCTCATTGCGAATAGCGTCGTTTCATCTTCCACAATTTTACGCTGAGCGACGCTCAATTCTTCGTCGACCAGTCGCAATCGAGCGACATCCGCCGCTAAAGCGACATTTTTATCTGTCGCTATCTGCAATTGTCGCTCGGTATCCTCCATCCTCGTAACTTTCGCCGTTGTTTCCGTAAGCGTTTTCTGTAACATACGCTTTTCCTCTGTCAAGACGCGCACATCCCTCTGTAACACTCTCGTTGCTGTCAGGTTAGCGTCATGCGATTGTTTGCGCTCAGTCGCCTTTACAGTCGCGAGATTCAACTTTTTCGTCAAGTCAGCGTTCTCTGTCCTTAGCGCCGACACCACCTTTTGGCTCTCGGACAGTTTTATCTCCGACTCTACGCGCTCTCTCGCGCTCTCCTGTAGACCAATGCGATAATCGTTCCACTCTTTTGTGCGATTCTTCAACGTGACTCGTAACTCGGTATCCGCCTCGGTAAGACGTGTTATCTCGTCATCTTTCTGGCTTAATTGACGTTTGAAATCGGACATCTCTGTCTCGTGGTTATTCGCGGCTTCCCGAAGCATGTCTATGGTTTGGATGTATTCGTTGATGGTTCTCGTTGTGGCGTTCTGTTGGTCGACTAGTCGTTGATTTTCTCTCTGCGCCTCG
Organism: Aegires albopunctatus; assembly: GCA_032466395.1. Classification (NCBI taxonomy): domain Eukaryota; kingdom Metazoa; phylum Mollusca; class Gastropoda; order Nudibranchia; family Aegiretidae; genus Aegires; species Aegires albopunctatus. The sequence continues at coordinate 6,801 of JASKDV010211017.1, forward strand.
GCAAGTTCTAGGCCAGCGTTCGTCAGATCAGCTCGTAGACTCTCGCTCAGAGTCTGTAAGTTCTCGAGATTCGTTTGTACTTCCGCCAGTGAATCTTGGTTTTGTTCAAGATGCCGCAAGCGTGTCGTGAGACTGTTATTTTCATGAACGATATTCTCTTCCCTACTAATAAGCGACTGCGTCGTCTCTTTCTCTCGCCGTAACTCATCTGTTACTCGTCGGTGCGCAATTTGCGCGTCCGTCAATTTGCCTTCCAGCGCCTTGTTTCTCTGTTTCACATCCTCCAACTCATTGACCAATCTGTCGGTAACTACTTTATTTGCGGTCCATTCGTCGGCTAATTTCTTCACCTTTATGGAAGCCGCGTCGTTGCTCTGGGACAGCTCGATGTTCTGGGCTTTCAGGCTCGTCAGCTCGGTTTCTGCATCTTTTGCGATGACCAATTCCTTTAAGAGAGTCCGATGCTTACTTTCAAGCTCTTGCGTGAGGCTCTTTTGAGTATCAAGTTGGGATTGAACCGCGTTTTTAGATGCTGTGAACGTCATCAATAACACCTCATGCTTGCGTTCAGCCTCTGTCGCCAGACTCTTCTGATCGTCCACTTCGGATCGAAGCTCGATAACCTTGCGGGAACATTCGTCCAATCGACTCTGGGTGGAGGATAGGATACTCGTTAGCGATGAGTTGGCGTCTGTTGTGGCGGTCAGATCATCGGTCAGCCGCGTAAGCTGACTTTCGAGGCTTGTGTTGTCATCACGCAATCGCTCAAGTCGACCTTCGAGGTCAGTTTTGTCGGCACGCAGCTGTGTATGTAGACCCTCGAGACTCTTATTCTGGTCGGTTAGAATCGCAATTTTACTAGTCAGATCAGTTGCCAACCTGTCAGATATCTGCATGCGACCGAGAAGTCCACGATTCTCATCCTTTTGTCTTTGCATTCCTTCATCTAGGGACGACAGCCGATTATTCGCGGCGGTCAATTGGTCGCGCAGGGATATCGTTGATGCGTCTGCAGAGACTACTCGCGACTCTAAGTCTCGGACCGTCGCGTTACACGACTCGTTCTGTGTTTCTAGAGACGCGATTGTATTTATCGCACCCTCCAGTTGCGTCTGGAGGGTTTGTATTGTGTTCTGTGTTGAACGCATTCGTGACTCTAATTCGGCCGCCTCAACCTCGGATGAACCGCACTGCGCCTCGAGAGACCGAAGCCGCTCGTTAGCCTCGTCTAACCGTCGCGTTAGGGTTGTGATGGTCGATTTCGCATCATCATATCGACTAGTCTCGTATCGCTTCGTGTTGTCTAGCGTACTCAGCGTACTGGTTAGATCATTCCTTGCTTCATTTGCCGACGCGGTCAGCATAAGCAGACTAGCTTTCATCTCGTCTCGTTGCTCTATTAAGTCGGACTCGCGTTCCTTCGCGACCGTCAATTGGCTCTGAAGATCCTCGTTTATCGCATCCAAACCGTCGTTACGTCTTGCCAAACTCTCGAGTTTATCTACCTCGTGTGACAGATCTGAATTCTTGCGCCTGACGTCTTCCATCGTCACTGTCATGTCTGCCAGAGCGGTCTGAGCGTCGTGTAGTTCTAGTGGCGTATTCGTATTGTCGGGCGCAGGCGACATTTCGGTCATTATCCCGACGCTATTACACCGATGTGCGTTGGTCTGGGTTGCGTCGTCATGCGAGTGTGTCCGTGTCGTTTCTATCGCAACATCCCGAGTCATCCCTGTGAGTGTTCGTAGTCTCAGAGAATCGAGTTGTGCGTGTAATTCGACTATCATGTCAGTCTTTTGTGCTATAACATTTTCTTTATCGGCCAGTTCGCTTCTAAGACGTTCGTCTTTATTAGCTAGAGAGATGCTGAGGCTGCGGATAGTGTCATCTCTCTCCCGCAGCGTAGCCTTGAGAGAATCCAACTCGTCGTTGAGACTGTCCACCAGTTCTGTGTCGCATTGTTGGTGATACTCGATCGTCTCATCAAAAATGTAATCGTTACCGTCATCGTGAAAGTCAGAATCATCGACGTTGTCGTCATCATCATTCTCGTCATCATCATGGGCATTAACGACATCGACAATAGATGTCTGTGTACTGTTAGAAAAAGTCGCTCGCTGTTGGTAGCTCGGCGTTTGAGTACTTCCATCTGATGACGAAACTCCCTTCGACCGATTTCGTACCAGCGACTTCTCGAGCCTTTGTGCAACGTGACAGTCGCAGCAGCATGATCGGTCGACAGAATGACCTCCGAGACTCTTTGTGGGTCGGAGAATTGCGGCAACAACGTCATCCTGTCCCATCTCTTGAGCTAGACGCAACGGCGTGTACCCATATCTGTCGGTGGTGTACAGAGACTCGCCGGTTTTGTGCGCGTACTCGATTAACATGAGCGGAATGTTCGATCTCCCACCGCATTTCAGCGCCATGGTCAGAGGAGTTTCTCCCTGGTCATTCTTTATGGTGGAAACCTTGACGGTTCGACCCATGCGCAGAAGAAGGTCGATAAAAGACGCGTTGTCACTCAGAATAGCCTGATGTAACGGAGTATTGCCTAACCGATCCTGATCGTTCAGGTGTCCTCCGTCGTTCCCTGGATATAGGATCATCTCTTGAATCTCTCTCAGAATGTTTGGGGTCGATGCTAATTGATAGTAGACATTCCGGCCGTTGCTCTTAATGAACGGGTCAGCACCGAGCTCAGCAAGGTACTGTATGATGTTTTTGTCATTTCTGTCAATAGCCAACGCCAGCGCCGTTGTTCCACCCCGCACCTCATGGCCGCGGTAAGCCTCAAATCTCTGATTCACGTTGATGCGTCCGGGGAAGACTTCCTCGACGCCGCGGAGGTTACCGCCGATAATGTCCTCCACCACCCGTTTGGATCTGTCATAACGGATGATGTGTCGTGTATGCGATGTAAACTTCGCCATAGACAACAAACATGCATCAGGATACCGAACAAAACAACATAGTCACAATGTGGACGATAGGTACAAAATTTTTATTGATGAATACAAATAGTACGCGAGCGCGTTGTAGTGCTGGCTATAATCCACACGTTCACTCACTCTCACTTCCAGACGACATGTACAGTTGTTCGGTCAGAGGTGGGAGACCCCTACTCTTCTTCTTGCGTTTCTGGTCTGCGTCGCGGCTTGATGAGTTAGACCGAGCCCTTTTTGCGTATATGACAGGCATCGGGGTGTCGTCGCTCTCCATATCTGTAGTGGGCGTCAGAGGAGCGGAGTCGTCGTTATCGTTTTGCTCGATCGGGATGTCTGTCTGCGCGCCAACATCGCCCCGTGCATTCACATCGTCCTCTCTGTGTGGCTCCTTGACCACCTTGGGCTTGATGATAGGGGGACTGCTAGTCTTATTCCTCCCGATTACACACGAGAGCAGCCCTGGTCTAGGGACAGTCACGACGTGAGCGTGGTGGTATTTCTTGCCAATCTTCTGCGTGAAAACGAGCGTGTCTGGATCTGGGAGATCAGCGGTTTTGAAGTAGTAGGACCGATATCCACCCGTTTTGTCGACGTCGCACGGTATCTTTACTTCGGTGTCACGTCCCGTTGGGGGTACGCGCCGCCGTACAGCGCCTGTTTCGTCACAAATCAGATTGGGAGTTAGCTCTCGCAGTTTTATCAGGTAGTCAGGGTCTGATTTGTACGTTATCGACATCACGGGGTCGCCTCGAGCCATGGACAAATAGATGAAGTTGTTGGACTCGTCTTCCAAGTAGAAGACTCGATCACACTCACGCACGTGGACAGCCGTAAACGCGTCGTCGGGGGTGATCGCCTTCAAACGCAGGGTGCAACTCCCATCCTTGTCTCTGTTGGAGATCCAGAATGCGTCCACAAAACCTCGGAGGATGCGTTTATTGTTCTCGCTCATGTATCGGATCCGTCCTCCGAGCTTGATGTTCAGGCCCTTCTCTCTAAATCGAGAGTCCACAGAATAGCTCGAACCATCTCCCTGTTCGGTGTAGATGTTGACAACGTACGCGTTGGTTCTCTTCACTATGCGAATCCCATCGCAGGTGACAAGGACGTTGTTGTCCTCTAGCATCATTTGTTTCAGTAGATCCACGCACGACTGGAATGGCGCGGAATACGTAAAGACGGTGAAGTCACCGTCGGGTGTCCTGCACGGTTTGGGTGCATTCTTCCCCTTCTTGCTCCCAGACATCTTCTTGGACTGCATGTTTATGGCTTGCGTGAGCTTTCGTGGAACACAAATGAATATCGACTCGACTCGGATGAGGTCTGCGGTGATATGAAGGATCCTGGAATTGCACTCGCGTTAAATAGTCATCGGTGATAGTTTATGTTACTCTGTCACCGCGGTGAGAAGTTACGCTAACATTCTGACACGTGATTGGTTGGTTGTCGACACAACGTTAGGATATTCATACAGCACGGAGATAACTTAACGGTGTGAAGAAATATTTACATCTCAATGTTTTTTTGTGATGAGTGTCGTGCGGGTTTGGTTGCTGTACATAGAGCACACAGGAATAGCTGACGGGGGGTGAATTCACTGAGCGACTTGACCGCCGTATTTTCCGCGTACGCACATGCGACTCGTCCTTTTGATCTATGGCACATAAACGAAGCTGGTGTATCGTACGTCCTGGAGCACCTGTCACATTCGAACGACGCGTGTGGGTCTTCCATCGCCAAGACTATTTGTATACTTTCGAATGTCACAGCCGCTTACACAAATATTCTCCTCCCCTCTGCGAAACTGAGAGTAAGAAAGATATGGGGATGAACGTGAAGAGATAGTCGCTCGTCTCGACCGACCGAAAGTGAACGGTGGAAGGTGTCTTATGGGATACATGGGCGTAAACGTCGTCGCTACCAAACACGAACGGTTTCGTTTCTGGGTTGGCGTCCGTCAACCACGCACAAAACAGTTGGAATTCAAGTAACGACACACTTCGACTGTAAGGATTAGACGCGTCCGTCGTTGTGAGATGCATGTTTGAACCGTCTCCGAATGTGAACGCGACGAAGGTGAAATCGGTGTTATCCTCTCGCCTCACTTTTATTCTCTTCGTCAGACCCATCGAGTACCAGTGCAGAGGTTGTCTTGTCGCTGAACTGTCGACTGCGACACTCTCACACGCGCAAATAAGGCTGTCGGGGCGATCGTTCGTGCTTCGGAGACGTTCACTTCGCCTCAATTGAATTGTATACCGTCCACAGGTGGTGCATATCGGGGTCTTATACATGGCCGACGACCACTCGTACGTATTAAACCTCCACAGGAGACTGTTGGCGTCGTCACACAGGCTGTATAAGCTGACAAGCTGTATGGCTGACGAGTACGAAACCCGGATTAAACGACTGGCACACGATAACCCAAATACACAAACAAATATCAATGTGATTGAATCTACGTCCAGAATCTCGGGGGTGACCGTGGAGGGTGTTATGGATTCTGTTGTGAGAGTCAAGAAGCCCGTCTGGGATTCAAAACGGTTGCGGGCGGACAGGAAGGCGTCTATCGCAGCACAAAATGCCTGTGTGAGACGGATTAACAGGAGGCTCAACAAGAAAATTCCAATGACGCACGATAGTATAATGTGTCTGATGAAGCAGTGGAATATACCAGTCGACGCCTTTGTCGCCACCAAAGTCAATGATATAATGCGAAAGTACCTGACCAAGAAAGAAGACCAGTTCGAAACTACGTGCAAACGCACCTTTTTCTCCGATCCACCTCCTTTTCTTCTGCAAAACAACGTCGCGGTCACCTGGGAGAACGACATCAAAGGTCTGCTGACGACGACTCTGGACGACAGGGGAGTTCTTGTCAAGACGCCGACCGACATATTCAACGCTGTTATGGTTTATTACACCGATATCATCGACACGGCTTATTTGGATCTCGATGTCGACGTACCTGGGCAGTCGCCGAACGTTGCCGCGATCGAAAAAGTAAAGAGACACAACACATTCGCTGCGCTTGTCAATAACATTTCGTCGAATCTGCACTACAACGCGAGTTCGATGCTGTTCACCTTCCTCAGACGATGTCGTCCGCCCATAAACTTCCAACAACTGTCCACCCTGTTAGCGGACATTAAGTTCGGGTCGCAAGACGTCGAGGACGCCTATCTCAGGTCGCTGGTAGACCCTTACATGCATAGATACGAAGGGGAAACTCTCGACAGAGCCGTCGCCGATCCAATGAACGTCATTTCCATCCGTGGATATGCGTATGATCAGATCAAACCAGCTCTGAAATGCGAGTTTGTCCTCCTGAAAGTGCTGTTTTATATATCTCACGAGTACAAAGGGGATTTGCTCGCGTTCCTGGCCAACACATACCAGACAAAGTATGCCGACGGTGACGCGCCCATAGCCGTCAACAACGTTCTACAACTTTGCCCGGGATTGATGACCGTGATGTTCTACGCCATCAATAGAGCCAATGACATCGAGGGACGGAGACTATTGGAACAATTCGACAGACATTGCAAAACATTGATGACAGTAAAGGGATCGGGGAGAAGACAGGAAGGAATCGAACTGAGTAAAAACATATCAAAGGCGATGGAGGCGATTTGCATTAGATTTATTGATCTCGTTATCACAGACACCATACACAGAGACAACATACGTAAATATACAAATCTACTGTTTCTTAGAAGCGGGCTTATCAAGGAGGGTGCGGCGGCTCATATGATGATGTAGAGTCACGGGAGAATCACATCTCGGCTGGGATGGCGGAGTCTGTGATCGTCGTTGTCGTCTCTTGTGTGAGAGAAGAGCACAACGATTTGCTGTGGAGGTTCGCCGGCAAGTCGCCGACGTAGATGTTATCGACTACCCCGCAGGCGAAACAGAACATGAACAGTGAATAACGTCTATTGTCGTCCATCAGTTTTAGGGAGTACGAACATGGGTTGCCGGCAGGATTTCCGTGTCGTCGTTTCACACACCAATGTATTCGTGGAGTCAGCAGAATCGTGTGGGGTGATCGCTGTTGCAATTTAACGCCGGTCAGTGCGTCCGACTCCACGCCACCACCACACCCATGAATTGCTGTCATGAAAGAGCTGATCTGCGACTGTACGAAGCTGGTCAGCGCCGTTACATTACCATTTAAAGCGTAGAACGACGCCATGCGGAGCTGACGAGCGTCTCTTCGCTTCGCCTTTTCGCAGAGTTTGCTCGCCTCTGTGTCTGGGTCCAGTTTTAGATGGTCGATGTTGCCGAAGCGCGTGATAACTCGAAGGGGATCACCGTCTGGGCTGTTCTTGGCGTGAACCAACGCTTTGCTCGGCAGGAAGGACGTGTTACTGTCCGTCGGGACGTAGATCAACTGGCGACTCTCTTTCGTCTTGTACATCCCTGGAAGACGCATAGACTTGGTTGCGTTGGTAAAGGGGCGCATGTCGATGGCGTGTGCGATGACGGGAACGGTGTTGGATAGGAAAAACTGATAGCCGAGAACGAACTGATGAGCCACGGAGATGTTGGCGAACGATAACCCTTTGAAGCGGAAGATAACGCGAAGGCCGACCTTGGTTATCTTCGAGTCTGGACGAGACTCAAAGCAGCTACACGTAAAGTCCAATGAGCCACCATTTCCCCCAGTCGTCAATGTACCGTCGTGATTCAGCATCTGTAGGTAGTCGACCATTTCACTCTTCATCCGATCGTGTATTTTCGCTCTCAATTCCCATGTATCAGTGTTTTCTGAGCTATACAACGTGCTTATCAATTCTGCGCTGTCAATATCTAGAGGGAGTGTGAACACAGTGAGGTGGTCGTTGATTACTTCGTTGAAATTGAGGGATGGAACCTCGTCGAAGGCGTCAATTACGTCACTGTAAGTGATCATGGACGGATTCTGCGTATGTTTTTTAATAGCTGTTATGATTTTCCTTGTCGCAAATTGCACATCTAACGCGTTCTTGTCTATCAGAATGCAGTATTGATAGCCATTGTCGCGCGCAACGCTTAGCATCGGCTGATTGATATACTGAACACCGTGTAACCGTTGCAGAACCTTCTTCACCGGTTCTCCGCTCATGACCATAACTCTGTCTGAGTTACAAAGGGACGCCAGAACCATGGAATTGACCCCTCGAAACTGTTTACACATACTTCCTGGAAACGGATTTTCCGTTGGGATGATCCTTTTGGCGATTGGTCCGCTCCACTCTGGCGGCGTTGTGCCGTACTTCGTCATATCACCTCTATCTGTTGGGGGTGTGAGGTTGTAGCACGAGTGTTTTTGAGGATCGAAATCCGTCACTCGAATGTTATCTTTCAGAAACTGCACGATCTCGGTACTGCCTTGACTCGCAACGCGTTTCACGATGTCCCAAAATTCCTTCACCTTATCGTCCAGCTTGTCTTTTTGTAGATACTCGGATGTCAGAAGATCGGATGGTGTCTTGAACATGTCGTTCAGCGTGTCGATGAACTGACTGTTGGCGAATGTTAGACATCCTCCGATGTTTGTGTGCCGATCGCTGTTGAAAGCCTTGTATACGTTGATTGTGTTTTGCATCGCCAGAGTAGAGACAGATATGATCATTCGCGCCAACGTGATGTACTCAACTATGTTCTGACCGCCGAACACAGCTTCGTACAGCGCGATGATGTCGTGGGAGACACCTTTGGCGAGTCGGATCTTGTTGGTGACGACTGTCGCGTCGATGTCGGATATTACGGACTGGAAACATCTGGTAAATCGTCGCATACACAACACGTTTGGTAGTTCGGAATTGTCTCCGCATAATAACTTGCAACAGACATTGACGTACCACGTGACGGGATCTGAATCGGATTTAGTGAAGCTCTTGTTTAACAGTGTGAGAATATTTGTTTGGCTCGTCTTTAAGAGCAGATTGTCAACGGTCTCTCTGTTTATGACGCTGTAGAGACTCAGCGTGTGTGGAATCTGATACACTTCGTCAAGCGAAAATACTGGCGCGCCACCTTCGCTTCTCCTCGATATATCTCGTAGGAACTCGGATTCACTGTCGTACACCTTTGTAAACACTGTGACTGCGGCGATCTTTCTCCCGATACATTTCATGTTGAGAAGTACGCCGTCAGGAGAATTACATTGTTTGTGTTTTACATAAAACAACGTTTTAAACGTCTTGCAGTTCTGAAGCTTCAGGGCTTGTGTGAACTCGGTGTCGTACGGATATACCAGACAAGAGTACTGTTGATACGCCTTACCATCCTGAGTAACTGCGGATGATATTTTCGGGGGCGGCACGCCACTAGCAGATCTCCTCGGTCGTTTACAAACTGGTGTGTCGATCGTCGAGCTTGTTCTTTTCATCATCATGCCGTGGCTATGCTACGTGTTTGGGGCGTTCAAGGCTATAGGTGAGAGGTGTAGGAGGGGAAACCCCCCAATCGCCGAGTGTGATGTCGACGCTACCCCGTTGTTATCTCCCGATCACGCGATTGTCCTACTGGATGAGCAATCAGATCTCGTGATACAGGACCGACGAAAGAGGAATTTGGAGTCTCTCTCTCGCAAAACATACGTCCCAAAGCAGCTGAAAAAACTTATCCCTGAATATATAGGGATTATGCGAGACCAGAAACGGACGTCGAAGTTTCTTCAGGAACTAAATCTGGATTCCTCGGCCCTCGCAAAAGATCTCAGCGAAGCGGTGACAACCCAGCAACAACTCGCTCGACTTGTAAAGTCTCTTGACACGATGAGATACCTGCAATCGAACACATCGGAACGTGAAGCAGACGACGACGACGACGAGATCGTGTTCGACTCCTTCCTCCGTCTGAACGACGATAATGGTAACAGAGATGACAATGGTGCGGCGGGGGATGATGAATTCAATGATGACAACGCCGCGCTTCCTGCGGTAATCACCGCTCAACCTCGAACGTTGGCAGACAGGCCACAACCCGCTTGTTAGGCAAACGATGTATAATATTATGTGTGTAAATTGATGTTTATATACCAGTCTGAATGTATACTTCGCTTATCAATAAACTTTATCTGACCAATCATCTTATTGTGTTGATGAAATGTGTGATTTCTGTGGCAATGCAAAAATATTCTAACATCACTAACAAGCCATGGCCTGTGGTTTGATGTTAGCGTGTTTTTTTATTACGGAAGTATTCTGACATCGACCAAGCCATGGCTTGTGGTTTGACGTTAGCGTGTCTTTTTTTTACGGAAGTATTCTGACATCGACCAAGTCATGGCTTGATGTGGCTGAAAATGTTACGATATATTATCAACAAGTCGGAAACACAACAGTGCATTTTTGTATCAACCAATGAGTGTTGACGAATGTTAGAATTTCTTACATGTCATTCACAATTCTAACTTCTACGATCGGATTGGTTCGTTAGCGAGCTAAAAAGGGCTGTACATTTTCCTGAACTAAATCATTGACTCCTCGAATTGGACGGGGTGACGGACAGTTGCTTTCCGTGGTAAGAATTTGTCTCATATTTCCACGACGTCATGTCCGATTTAAATTGTCTGTTTTTTTCAGCGATTGACGCGTGTGATCATGCTGTTGTGGAAGATCACCAACGCTCATATTGCGACACGCCACATCAAGGACAACAGGACGCTTGCGTCGTTATGGTTGTAGGCGATGCTGGCACGGGCAAGACTGTCTGGCAAGATGGATATCGCGTTCAAAACGTCTGTTTGATTAAAGCGACGTCTTGCGCATCGACCAACACGGGCGGACAACAGCAGAAGACGAATACGACGCAAAATCAGTTGTTCGCACCTGATCAGTCTCACGAGATGACATCATTCAAACAACTTCATATCAACCCTACGGAATGGCTGAAATGTAGGAAGATTTTGTTCGCCGACCTACCCCAAGAAGTACTTGAGATGAATTGTCGTGATGCAAAGACGTTCTACAATCATATGTCCGAGAGGATATATGCGGCCTGCCAGTTCTTGTGGGATAATTTAGTCCGCAAAGTCCCTACCACAATCACTCCAGAAGCGTACTGCATGTCTCGGAAGTATCTGCTGAGTACGATACGTCCGGACCTGAGACACGCATCGGCGACTGAGATCCACGATGCCACGATGGAATACATTCAGAGTACCGTCGGTCAAAACCGAATCCCCAAGCATCTGGCGCATAACACTTTTATCTACGATGAGGCCGGCAAGCTGCAGTATTCCTGGTATCTGGTAAACGTCGCCTTCTATTATTTCCTGCACGAGATGTTTCAGACTGGTGTGACGCGCAAACCGACCATCGTCATCGTCGGATCTCATACTCAGACGTCGATAATTAACGACCTGTGCGTCAACTTCTGTTCAACTAGCGTATCCTGCGCCCATAAAAAGATACAGATCGAGGATCTGTCTATGATCACCATGATAACCAAACACCACTGTCTACTATACCCCAACAGTTTCATCGTCAAGAATAAAAAACACAATCGCCGCATCACGGGGGGCGATTTGTTGCCAACCCAGAACCTGGAGATTTTTCGCAATTCATTAGAGCGGGGGACTCCTATCCCGCAGAATACGATGGAGTACATAAAGACGAAACGATCTGTCACTAAAGAACAGTTCAACGACGTGTCGGGTTGCAGATGCATTCGACTGTGTACGACGCACAAGGCGTGTAAGGATGTTTTGGGACACAATGTCATTTTGCCGGATGAAGAGATACGGGTTGAGGAGGCTATGGTGGCCGCCGGCAACACAGAACCCTTAGTCCTGTACGACTGTCTCAACGCCGTAGGTGCCATGTACAATAGCGCGAACTTCGAGCATCCATGCTGGAAGAAGAAAGTCGTAAGAAAACCACAGAACTACATGACCAAGGTATACTTTGGTGTGGATACAGAGACGAAGGACGTCGATGCGGAGAATGGAGACTCGACAGAGAGACGGGGTGGTCGGTACACGGCGAGCGGTTCTCACGAATGTTTCTCAAGATACACCAACACTAGAATATTTCAGATGGGGCGGCCGTACAAGACCACCCACACTACCCTGGGTAAGCTAACCAGGATTATTGGATCCTGGAGCGACTTCGTACATGACATGGCTCAGCTCGAGAGTCTGTACATTACAGAACCAAAAATCAAGATGGAGTTTGTGAGGGCTATGGCTCAGTCTTTGATATACGCGAGGGCTGATTGCGAGGACTTTGTGGACAGAATATCCGAAAACCTAGACACGCTGAACGATGAGGACTCCGTAACACAGACTTTGTACGACCTCCGAACAGTCATGACGAAACTGATTTCCGACAGAGAGGACGACGAATTGGGCCAGGAGTACGATCTAGCGTACACGGTCGACGGTTCATCTCCAGCCAGTATTATCATCCCAAAAGGCGAAACTGTCTTCATGGAGGGGAGTGCGGGTAAAAGCAAGAGTCCACCATTACTCATTCGACTTGGAAAGACGTTATTTGTCGAAGTTAGGCCATCAACTACAAAGACTGATACGCCAATTAGCGGCTATCTGACTGTTCCAAGAGAAACTGCGCAGCGTCAAGTCATGAGAGATAGGAGAGTTCACGAGGACAGAAAGAAGAAAGCCTTCACGCGGTATAATGCGGACTGCGGGTGTGAAGATTCTTTGGACTACGATCCGCGCGACGACTTCTGTGATGAAATGGAGGACGATCCATCGGAATCGACGCCTCCACCATCCCGTTTACAACAAACGGTCAGCGAATTGAACGAAGATGAGGTGGATCATCCGGTCGAGATTACCTCCGGAACGATGTTCACCGTGGTGGAATACTACCCGTTCAAAGCGATCTTAGTCGCGACCGTCGCATCCTCTCAGGGTGATACAATAAAGACTCTCATGTACGTACAGGTCGATGAGGTGGTCAGGGCTCAGGATCTCATCGTCATGTGTACTAGGACAAACAACGCGAACGAGCTGTGGTTCTACTTTGTAAACCCAGACAAAACGCGGATCGTGAGTCTTCCAGAAACTGAACAGGAGACTATTAAACTGATGGACATCTGGTCACTCGCCACCATGGGGCCGATATGAAGGTTGAGGGCTACGTGGTGCGTTTCTGCGAGTCCCCGCATTGTACGCACCGGAACTCTGAGGGTTGCCCGAACGCCGAAGATACAAAATATTACATAGACCCAAAAAATGAAGGACTAATATTCGTGGGCGCGCCCTTGGTTGTTGCTCACGACCCAAGACACGTCGTCGGGAGGTGTACGCGATCGTCACGAGACGCTAAGGGAATCGTGGTCGAGTGTGTGTTAGACGATTATTATCTCCTCGAGTGTCTGAAACGTCGTTTTGACGATTTCGTCGAGAAATACAACCCGGAAATCGCTACCCTCGCTAATTATTGCAAGAAGACTCTATGTTCATTCAGCTTATCGCACAATCCGACAAACAATCGCGTCAACCACATTTCTTTAGTTGACACGCCGGGACGGAAGGGGACGGTGGTCGAATACAAAAATTGTAACGAGGTAATATTAAAACGACGGCTAGAAAACGAACACATATCAGACATTGTTGCCTCTCATTCGACAGCTTATGTTGGTCAGAACGGAAGACGCGACTACCTGCTGATAAACGACAAATTCAGTTATCGTGCCGGTGATTTGTGTTACATCAACGCGAGTAAGGACCTCCCGAGACGACCAGCGATAAAGATGCCGAAACGTACATCTTCAACGATGGAGCTCTTCAAGGAGTTCATCCAATTCAGAGACCAATTGGACTCAACCAATCATCAACCCCCACATAAAGTGTCTCGATATGACGATGAATGCGAGGACGAACGCGTGGCGCCGAATATTCCGACGCAGGTCAACGCTTCCGTTGATCATCCAGCCACACAGACACCACCACCCGTCGCCAACCCCAACGAGAATACGGCCATGTCGATGATTCTAACAGAGTTGAAGCTGTTGAGGGAGAGTATGACTCAGACTCAGACCCCTCCCCCGCCTCAGACCGCCAGTGAAGTCAGCGCGCCAATTGCTGTGGAAGCCGCAATCCATAGACAACCACAGGGAGCGACCGTGGAAGCCGCCGCTCCAAGATCCGATGCTGTTTGTGGCGCTGGTGGTAGCGTTATTATCGCCCGACCACCCGAGGATCTCATGAATGCGTTTGTGAGATCAATCACCGGCGCTCGATAGTGTTATAGAAGTAATAAAACTACTAAGAAAGAATTGTCTCAGTAATATTTATGTAATTATTTACCCCTTTTGTCTTGTCTACAGATCGTTGATGATGGATTACCCCACCTTCGACGAACTCTTGAATGACGGCGAGAGCTGTGAGCAGATCTTAAACGCTGAACACGAACAATATAAACAACCCGCGCACGAGCTGCAGCACGCGGTGTATTCATCTGATACGCTGCGGCAGTCAGAGGCGCCTGCGACTGTCACCTCCGAGCCACAGACTCCTTACCAGCAGTCCAACGACGCATACTATTCAGCCCCCACCAACGAAGTCTCGGACTACGACGTCTTGGACAACGAAGTGTCGTACTACACAGCGATATCTTGTCGTCATCCCAGCGAGAGACAAGGTGCTGAGCGTCATACAAAGAACAGAGATCGTCGACACGACGATAGACGACGCCGATCGTCTACTTACGACAATCGCGCACGACAACCACGTGAGCCAAAACGATGCATCGATCTCGCGCAAAGCTTTCTGCATCACTCGAGAATAACAGACGACACAACCAGGACCTCTGCTTTGTCGGCGCTGATGGCGATCTCTCTCTTGAACAAACTGGATCCGGCGGCCTGCCGAATGTTGATAAGGTTCTGTCAGACACGATATTATTGAAAGAAGGACAATGTGTGTGGATATCTTTCGGTTGCGCGCAACCGAGTGGAGACATTGTACAAATTACAGTACAGAGCGGCGATGCTGAGATCGACGGGTATCCTATCGTGAACTCAATGGTCATATCGGATGTTAGAAGCAATTATTTTGTGCATTCGTGGGGTGGCTGCGAGTTACTCGTTAAATCATCCACTCCAAGGATCAACTGTGTGAGGTCGATAATAACATTCAGGTGCTTATTGGAGTATATCGATGCTCCGGTCGTGCTCGTTCTCAGTAACGATAATTCACTCGCTGTAACGATGAACAATTACAAACACACAGTATTTGCTTGTGATGAAGTGAACGAGCTCGGATTTCCTGCAGCCGGAAAGAAAAGGACAACCTTGTTGGTAGATTTAGACTTTATATATTCGTCGCCACGCGTGATCAGTGTGTACCCCATGTTATCCAGCGTCTGCGTACCCCCCAAATCGACGACCGAACTATCACCGTCCAGTACCAGAATGTCGTTCTTCGTTCCAGATGAGATGTGCGACGACAATCGTGAACACTTGAGCTCTGAAATCATATGCTACCTGAAACAATTGATCTCTTGTCAATCGCATTGCGTGCTAACGATGAACGTCAGACAAGACATCGGTGTTATTCTGAATGTGGCGAAAGCGCTGGGTGTCACACACATTGTATCTGACAGCGACGATGTGTGTTACGGAGAAGCGTTTCGTGTGTTGAAACGCAGCATGGAAACGTGTCACCTGTCACATGTACCTCCGTTGAGAAGCGGATCGACTCTCCCCACTGACGCTCGCTCCTCGATTTTGTCCAATATCAGGCTGCAACACGCTAGAATGAACTGTGTGCTGACGGAGTTGCTGTCACCCGCTCATATGGCTGTGAATACTGTGTGGGCTGCGGTTGAGAAGTCGGCCGATGGTGTGATTCCGGTATTCTGGGGATACCTGTACGTCGACACCCCTGGTGTGTGTTACACAACATTGTCTCTGGACGCATTACAAAACCTTGATATTATATATGTTATGACGCTTGACGGACAGACACAGAACATAAGACGAACTCGCATGTGTTGATGAATGACTTTTTTTATTTCAAAATAAACCATATAGAACTTACACTGATTATGTCTCTTTTTTTGTCCCACCTGTGTTGTCTTGTTCACGCCTTCATGTGATGTTCCCCAAGCCGCCTGGCTTCCACCAAAGGCGTTGATAATAAAGCATACAGTGGTTTGTTGGTGGGCATGTTCCTGAACAGTTGTGTATCGCCGCTATGACCCATCTGTACTGTGTCGGCGAGATATCCATCCCATTTATCACTCACGCTCACTTGCGTGACCGTATCGTGCTGAGATGCTACGATGGAGAACAAAAACCTGTCGAGCGTCACACCCTGACTGGGTGTCGGTGTACGATGATACGCCAGATGAATGGTATCGACGCCGTCGGCTGTCGTTATGACGTACCCGGCGTACTCGAACTTGTTCGTCAGAAAGAAATAGTTCCACATTAGCGCGGTGTCCATGAATGGGATCGTCTTATCCGTTCGCGTCATGCAGTCTAAAACGGCCTGGTCGAGACTCCTTGATCTCCCGGCGTTCAACCAGGAGACGTATTCGACCAATACAGATTCTTCGGTCCCCCTAATCTGAGCCACGTCGTTCGCCACGCGTTGATCCGTGGTGTGAATCGGAAGGACGCAGTAATAATCGGCGTACAACACGTACTTCTTGGCCGACTGGCCCGCGGTGGGGTCTATGAGGGGGTAGCAACAAATGTCAGTTTTGCGCATCTTGTTGGTTATCGCGTCGTGCAACATCTTCTTCTTGCCCAGACGCGACGGTTTGATGTAGTGTTTGAACACCCCGCTCAGCTTATTATTAAGTTGCAAGCGGTTGGATGCGCCGATTGAGCTGACCGCGGAGAAGACTTTCATTTTTTACTGTGTGAGAATTATTAGTGTAAGGCGACTTTTTGAGTTCATCAGCAGGATCTATCTGGCGACGGTCTACGGTACTGCCGCAGACTAATAAATAATAACAAGATGAATACCAACACGGGTATGATCCAGGTCTTCGCCAATGACCGCACTCCGTTGGCGATTCAGAGAACCACCGCCAAGCACGTGGATGATATCAAGAACAACACCGAATGGCTGTTCGACCAGCTGTCCAAGTACGAGCAAAGGAACTCGATCACTACCAAGGATGTCAACACATCCATGGATTTTTTGCTCGCCAGCAAATTAGCTCTCTACGTGTCGAAAGCTATGCGCGAGTCGACCTTGGGATGTATGTTTCAGGGAGTTACGACGATCGAGGAGCTCAACGATGGCGTATCGTTCACCTTATCGTTCCTAATTAACACCAGCAAGAACAACGTCAAGATCGATGGCGCTATCCCGAAGACATCTTTAACCACTATGGATCGCAAGATCGTCGTCGGTGACCCACTGAAGGTAAAAACAGAAGTGAGCAAGGACGTGTTTCGGACCATCGCGGAGTTTCTGAAAATAGTAAATGGATACTGGCTCGAGGCGAAGGAGCGCGTCGCCATTGGAGGACCTCTCTATCACCCGAAGGACAACGAAAAATCCATGTTGACGCACAGCAATTACAATAACTTCATGAAACTGGCGAATACGCACTCATGGGTGGCGGCCGACTTGCTCACCGCGTTGGATAACACGATCGCTATGATAAAAGTCGGGGAGTGGGCGCCGTCTAGCACGGTGTTGAGAAGCAAGGGTGAAGCTTGGAAGAACGTCAGGAGCATCCAGGACATTGCCAAGAGGACCATCGCGTCAAAATCGCAACAGACGTTCGCGATGGCGAAACACATCCCCGGGCAGGTTACCAGCGAGATGAACACCTGCGCTAAGGCTCTATTCGAGTTTCTCAGCGTATACATGCATAACAGCGACAACGACGGCGCCATGCCAGACCTTATGCCGAGATTCAGTGGCGAGGGCGCCAGATTCGAACACCCGGACGTCATCATCTGCGCCCCGGGCAGCACGATCGCCTACCTGCTGAAGATCGGGCTCGCGCAGAAGAATAATGTCAACATGCATCAACGCGAGACCAAATTGACTCTGTCGCAAAACGACATGAACCCCATCAATCTCGTGGCGCCACAGAACTCTGTTACGTTGAAAAACGGAAGCTACGTGAGAGACGATAAACGTCAGTTACAAGTGGAAGAGGTCGTCCAACAGAACCACGAACTGATTACAGCGGTGATCGGAGGCATTCGTGCCGTGTTCGTTGATCTAGACGGAAACCCATTCGTCGACAGCGTCGCTAGAAAATCTGGTCTCAGAAACATGACTACGATCGATAGGGTGCTACCATGCGGCATCTTATTCACCAAGAAGGGGATTGCGCCAGACGGTCCAGTCAGACAAACGACCACGTTCACAAATGAGGACGGTAGTCAGTACACCCTTGGCGCATCAGCGATGATGAAGTTCCTGACTAGGTTCTTTGAAGACGCACCCAAGGAGATTATCGCCAAAAATATTGACGAAGACGCCACAAACGCTCTCTCCAGCATGGTCTTTTACAGATTGAACGAGGGTGGAGACCAATTGCTGCTCAATACGTACATGGTTGATAACCATTACTACAACCCCGACCTCATGTACGCCAACCTGGTGAGTGTCTTGGAAAATAGCACAGCCAGAGAACTGACGTTCCTGTTCAACAACATCGATGGTTACGACAAGGAAGACGATGATGACCCTCGACCGGCACAGGCGGCTGCCGCCGGGCGAGAAAATGCTGAGCAAGAGGAAGACGGTGACGGCGAGACACTCGAGCAGGCGACGATGAGACGAGATGCTGGGGATGTATGGACCCCACAGACCAGAAGAAACACCGTCGACAGAGCAAAATCTTACTGCTCTCAGAAGAATATCACCATCGCCAAGAAAATCATCTACAATGTGTACGATGCGCTGATGAAACTCACCAACGTGCAAGCGATATCGTGTCTCGATTTCATCAACCCGGGATTCGGATTGTATTTCCTGAGGACGTCCTACTACCAGACCGACTCTCTGCTGGCATGTCGACCGAATGGATTTATACACGTCACCGGCCCCACTCAGCAAAGGAGAGTGGAGGACCCTCCCGACAAATCCCAGATGATCAATTACGAGTCATTTATGCACGCCGTAACCGGTAGGCAGTCCCTTGCCGGCTACCCGGCCGTGAAGTGGCAAGACGCCAAGATCATCCAGTCTCAGACCCTGACCGACGATCGGGTCGTCGATCCGACAGACGAAATGGACATCAGTCAATACCTGACTCACGAAGCCTCGATGAGACTAGCCGCCGTCGAGGATAAGCAACAAGATCCGAACTGCGTGAAAGGAGACGGTTGGATTATGTTCTTCACGGCTCCATTTGTCGACAGGGACGTTGTGTCCAAACCATTTACTCCCGTGGGTCGGTTGGCGACACCCTACATCACCCCCGAAGATCACGCTCGCGACTTCTTTGATCAGTCACAGATGGACTGTCAACACACGACGGTGTACACACACAATACCGTGCACAGCAACATGCGAAACAATATCAATACGATGTTTCTGTGGAAGAACAGGTTCGAGGATAGCGATTTCCCAGGCCATAAGTACGTCGCTTTCAATCCCACGTCTGCGGATGCCATCAAGGCGCAAATCGACGCTGAGACCAGAGCCAGTCGCGTGCAAAAGAATCAACAGTACGTCGACGAACTCGATATTCATCCGATAAACGAGTCTAACATCTCACACTTCACAGGCGTCGCATACCCGGTGTACTGTTACAGTTCACTGAACCGCAAGTTGGGAACTATGGCAACCGACGACATAAAGTTCGCGAACGGACACCGAGTGAAGATCATGAACATGGAGGGGTCTGACTTCCTGCTCAACGGATCGGCTATGTTCGGCAAGTGGGACAACCAAACGTCTGAGTACTCGTTCGATAATTGATGCTGCTGACTATTTATTTCACGCACCTTGGTGTGTGTGCGTCATCTTTCTTTTGTAGTGACTCCACATTTCATTTTTTGATTATGTCGTACATTAGCGGTATCGTCGGACGAGTTCCGTCTAACGACATCTACAACATACCCGACGCTTTGACCGGTGTAACCTCTACAGATTTTCCCACTGGCTTCATAAACGTCGCGACCACCTCTAACAACGTGGGCAGCCTGACTGACTATCTCCAGAAGTATGATAAAAACGTCAGCGATGAGGAGGGTATGTCAGACTTTCTACAACTGTTGGACACGAAGAAAACGTTGTGGGGTATTCCAGAACAACAGAAGCGCAGAAGCGGAGTGTATGTCACCAGATACATCAAGATCAGTCTGCTCAGGGCCACCGGAGTGGTCAACACAGGCGTCACTAATCTATCCGTCGGCAGCAAGCTCTACCTACTACCAGCAATCGTTCCGTTGGCGAAAACGAATGTGTGCAATGTTTTTCGATATCTCGACTGCGATTACGTCCACCCCATGATGATAGATGAAAACAACCTGAAGCTGTTGACGATGGACCTGCTGGACCTGAAATCTGCGAAAGACTTCACTCCTCACACCCACATCGCTCGTTTTATCAAGAGTAGGTGTCTACACTGCACCGACGATATCGACAAAATACTAACCTACATGACGTACATGCGACCGGTTGGCGTTATTGAGAGTAACTTCAAATACAACACAGCTGTCGTGCGCGTCGGCGGCGAATTCACACTCAGAGCCAATGAATTCGGCGTATGAGTGTACGTGTGTACAATAGACAATACGTACGAGAACAAGAAAGAAACAATAAAGATATATAATCAAACAAAACGACAATTTTTCATTCTTTCTTTATTTTTATTTATTCGTTACAAGCGGTTTATCCTGTTAACTGCTGGTGTCACCCCGAATCACCTTGGGTATGCCGATGGCGTGTTGACGCTGTCGGCGAATACGGATGAGTGGTTCTCGATCTGAGGGTTGCGCAAATGGCGCCACAAGCCCGACGGCTCCATATCAAAGCCGAGGACATACGATTGAAAAGCAAGTGCTTGTAGACAGGCGCTTTTAAGTCCTTACTATTTTCCCTTTCTACGGCCATACAGAACGCTTGCGCTTGTTGGCTTGAAAAGTCAAGCCTCGCATGTAAAGTATAAAGTATTGAAACTGAATTCTTTTTCGCGCTTGAAGCGAGCACGTGGGTGACATCAAGGTGACAGGGAGCATTGCGACGCTGACGTCACCTGCCGGGATACTAATCCTTTCCAAGTCAAAATGCAAAATATTGCTCAAATTGGAAAACTGATTGCATTTTCGAAATCAGCGTATCAAAATTAACAAAATCTACGCGCAAACCACCAGTTTTAAACGCTTCTTTCAAAAGATAGGAATTTATCACCATTCTTCATCTGCAACACGCCAAGAGAAATAGCGCGCCCATCGCAAGCTTCCTCTGTGTGCTTCTCAAACGCTTGTCTAGCTTGACAAGCAAGATTGAATCGCAAGCGCCTGCTTTTTCAATCGTGAAGCGTTCTCTGTGTCCTCGGCTTAAGGCAGTCCACACATAGCAGCACAGACCAAAGCTGAGATAAGGATTGCGTTCATTGTCAACAATTGCGTTGATGTTCACGACTCTCGCACCTTTTGTATTTCAAGCCGCGTCTTGACGTCATGCATCAGTCCCAAGACTCTTCGGACCATGACGAATCGTCTCCATCATCAATAAAACTGCTATCGTAAGACGATGTTGATCCCAGGTGTGATGGTAAGTCGTCTTCGTCCTCTTCATAATCGTCGTCGTCACCATCATTAACATCATCGTTTTCCCGATCATCATCATCGCCTGTGAAAATAGCATTCACACGATCATTATGTCTCTCGCGTTCTCTCGTAAGAGCCCGATCTCGACGCTCATCGTCATCACTATCGCCTTTCCACCTCTCACCATTGAGAATAGCCTGTTGGCGTTCATCGTGACGTTCATCTTCACTCTCAAGAGCCTGAACTCGACGATCTTCGTCATCTTCATCGTCATCGTATTCTTCACCGACGTCGTTATTCCATTCATCCAAAGCGTCGAGGCGTTCAGTCAGCTTCTCGTTTTCCGATTCGAGAACTCGTATTCGTCGCTTATATGCGTTGACAACAGTGTCTGGGTCCGGGTCACTGACTTCCTCATCTTCACAGTTCGCACTAAAGTACAGTCTGAGGATGTCGTGCGTGTCGAATTCACATTTGCAGACGGGACAAGATCGGGACGTCACTGGTTGCGTGTCGTTTGTCTCCATGAGAGTCTGTATGCACGTATAGCCGAATACGTGACCGCACCGCACCGCACAAGCTTGATGTGTGTCGGCCTTCAACTGCTTGAAACAAATCAGACAGCGTATATTGGACGTCGTCTTCAACCGCGACAGCCACGAGAGGTGTATCTTAGCTTTCTTTAGTAGATCTGCGGCGGCTCGTCTCTTCCGACTCTGTTGTGCTATATTTCGTGTGGGTCGACTCTGTCTCACCTGTCGCAGGCGTAATCTTCTGGGTCGGTGGATAGCCATGTCTGGTAATGTGTGGTGAAATGGTGTAAATGGGTAGTAACATTTTAAATAGTCGAGACGACTGGTTGAAATTATCCAATCAAACACTCCGACGCATAACGATGTTGTACATTTACCTCGGTGAGGATAAAATCTAACATTTAGTGGTTGATAGTAGCCAATCATAACACTCCGACGCATAACGATGCTGTACATTTATCTCGGTGAGGAGAAAATCTATCATTTGATGGTTGGATGTTAGTAGACTTTCGCAATGCGACGAAGACGTTTACAGTCGGGTGAATACTAACATCGCGAGCGTCCGATTGGCTAATCGAAATTCCCCTGTGTTCAAATACACGAATTTCGTCAAGACGCGACTTGGTTTGTGTAAGACGCGACTTGGTTTGTGTGAGATGATGACGCAACAGACCTCTCCGTTCATTAGGAGATGTTTGTACTCAAGAAGCGGACGCTTCTATGTATCCGTCATGGCCGCTGCGAACGATCCGAAGTTGATAGACGATCTGACGCGCGTCAACGAACTTGTCAGCGCTATAGACAACACGACTCACAAACTAGCCGTCTGTCCTGATGGAACACTGCTGTCGATTATGCACGACGGTGGATCGACTCCCGACGCTCTGAACAGAGACATCAACAACTGTCGCGAAATTTATGAAGCTGAAGCCAACGCGGACGAAAGCGACAAACCGCCGTCGGTGTTCACGGCACGGTTTAGAAAGGATATGATGGAGTCTTTTTACCAAGCGGCTTCTCGACAGGCGATCGGCGGTACGCCCTTGACTAACAAAACCAAAGCGGATGAGAACTTTATAGACGTATTCTGTCGATCTCTTGTGCCCGGACTTCCGTCACTGAGACGGCATCTGCTGCGTCTGGTGGCCGACCGGAGGATCGCTTCACTCAGCCAGGACGACATCGATACATTTCTGTCGTATCGGTGTTCCGAACGAATGTGCGCATCAAAAGGATTGTGGGATGGCGTTCACGTGAACGACGATTTAAGTGTTGACGATCCCATACCACCACCGAACGTGAAGCACCCGCACTGGCTATATTACCCAGAAGATACCCAACCGCAATATTGCGCGGACGCCGTGGTGTATATTAAGGAGTTTCTACACGACCAGTCATCACACCAATGTTCTGCGTGCGACGTGGATTACTGCATTCTGGACGATAGAGCGCCCATCGATCTGTTTGGGTTACCCGAGACATTCCGATTGAACCAGACTATTTGTGCGTTCTACGGATTACATACCCCCAGCGAAAACGCCATGTCTATGAGTAGAAACGATATTGTAATCAGGAGAACCGAGGCGACCGACACGGACCAGACGGGGCGCAGAATTGTCAGATATTCGGTGCACAATCTGTCGACAGATTCGGTATACACGTGATCGTGACGTCATACACCATCCAATATAAAAACTCTGTGTTATGGATTTTGTGTCAGTCGCTTTTGAACCACCGTGGTTATATCTTTCAATATTTCTCATATGCCTGGTTAGTCTCATTGTACTAACCGTACTGTTCAAGTGTCTGTATTATTTCAAAAAGTGCTGCTGCTGTTGCTGCTCACAACCGCGCGCCAAGATATTCACCGGGGATCCGTCAGCTCCGCCACGATATCCGCTGAAGGCATGAATAACGACGCCGTGGACGCATCATCGATTATATTACAAGACCCAGACAAGCTCAATGCTCCGTTTGACAGCGCATCCAACCTTAAAGACGTCACCGAAGAGTATCTCAGATTGTCAACGCTATTCCATCTTGACCGAGAGTCGGGAAGCGAGGCCGAGCAGAGACACGTGTTCATAAAGATAATACACAAATTAGTACAGCCACACGCGTAGAATGGATCCAGCAACGTTAGCGAGTACGGACTACGTTTGTCTCAACATCCCGAGTCAGGTCGCCAGGGCTATCAACATCGACGATAAAGTGGTCGCGACTTACATCAACCCTACAAACAATACAGATTTCGTCGTCTTCGAGGATTCACAAACTATTTTTAATATCGAATGTTACTCGGACGTTAAACGCGCGACGGAAGCAGACAGTGCGGTAGCTCACGTGGGTGGTTGTCGTGGACGAAAAAGACAACTTCCTATAAATGACCGCCACAGACAAGCCAACGAAGCCAAGGAACCGCCATTCAAGAAAGAACCAAGGTTTAATCGCACCTACGACTGGCCATCGGATATTGATTGGGATGATGGACACATGTGTTTCGACACCTTTGCACGTCATTGCCTATCGCGATGCGCGAAGGACGATGATCAGACCATAGATCTCCTCAGAGAAATATACGCTCTGTTGGACGGATACGTGATCACCGACAAAGTATTGTCTGTCGTCGTGAGTACGGTCCGACGGATAAGTAACAGGAATATTAGGAACACGACCAGACAGGCTGGCGAGAAGCTAGACAAGAAGAGCAAGAAGCAATTGAGATATCTTCTGAATGGAATAGCGGACAAACGACTAACGACTATTTGTATGTGACATAGATCCGCATCTGCTCGAAACATGCGTTACACGACACCATGAGTTCTATATCGCAGAGGAAGTACACGTTCTACGATACGACGTCGTCCCCCGTCGAATTCGACGAACTGTCGATAGACGAAACGATCATTAGAACTGCGTGGGTGAGCAACGTGGTGGCGAGGGAAATACCTTTGCTTGAGATATTCAACAAGTTCGGCAACGAACGCGTCATCCTCAAAGTGGAATTTGTCTCAACGATCAACGCATGCAGACTCAGCGTCATGGACAGTATGACGTACTCACACGACGTTCGAGACAGATTGGTGATGATTGTGTCGTATGGAGACGTCACCAGAGTCATCGCTAACCACGCAGGAGCCGTCGACGCTATCCTGTGCGCCTCTTATACCGACAACGGAGCTCTGACGGTGGAGCCGTACGTCATAACATTTCCATGGTTTCCGAAGTGGATGACTATACTCAAATTCTTTTTTCTGATCGCGCTTACAATCGTAATCACCTATTATTTCAAAGACTCCCATGTGAAGGATTTCGCATTGATAGCGGCGCAAATTATGAACACCATTATGTCTCTGGTTTGGAATTGATACAACAACAATAAAATTGTACAAATGTAACAAGCGAACAACGTGTCATTTGTCATTGTCTGTTTTATTCCACATTTTTGTTATCAGTTTATTTTCACATCTATTTGTTAACGTGATGGCATTTACAGTTGATGTTGATCCAGGGTAATGAGCAAGGTCGGTTCGTTTCGTCCTTGTAGTTGTCGATTCTGTTCATCACTGAACCCTTGAATGAACACATTAGGTACGTGATGTTGATCAGGCTGGTTAGCATGTCATCCGTGCCACCCTGCCTATTCTTCCCAGAGTACCTGCCGTTGTCGTACCTGTAAGTATCGATCTCCTTTTGGAGCAATTCGATCGTGCACACATCCGGCGTGTACACCCCGAACTCAACCGTATCCGCCACCAATAATGTGCTTCTGTGCTTGTTGTTGAAAAATTTAGCCATGTACGCCACAATGTGAGACTTGTTGGACCCGAGCAAATAGCCGTACACGGGTCCGGCACTTCTCGTCACGTCCCCGACGTACGCGAAAAACTCACAGTTCCTCTTGGATAACTGTCGTTGACTCGATGCGCGGTTTCGCAGATCTACCCACGTGCAGTAGTTGTTGCGGACGGCGTCCGGGTTGCTGTTCCTCTCGATGGCGACAAAGAAATTGCACTTGACTCCGCCGCTGTGTTTCACCATCGTCAACACACAGCGACTATACATCTCTTCCATCACGTCGCACACGTACCCAATGTCTCCGTGCGACAGCAGCTTCCTGTCCATGAAACACAGAACCATCTTCTTCGCCGACGGCAAGAAGCGCACGCACACGAGCGCGATGGCCGACGTCCCCGAGGCGTGGTACGCCGGGTCGATGTATATCCAGTAGGCGACTTCGTCGTTTCTCTCCCTCCCGACACAGACTGTCTGCGACAACGTCGCCAAATTTACGAACGCCTCGGGATTGGATAGGTAGTCGCGGAATTCGTTTGAGAACACCGGTCGCTCCGATTGGATGGACGTCATAGTCCGATCGATATCGTCCATCCGCACGACACCCATCTCATTAGTGTAAGTCTCCTTCGACCGCGTGATTAGGCTCTCGAAGTTCTTGCTCGTGTTGTTGTACGTGTTGTGTCGGCTGGCGTAAAGTATTTTGTAGCAGCCCATGTACTCATTGCTGTACTGCGAGTGTTCGTCATTCATGCAGTAGAAAGAGATGCGATACAGATTCATGTCTTCGCACTTGTCCCGCCACTCAGCCAGCATCTCCATGAGAAGTTCGCTCATAGTCACCACCGGACTGGTCACCCAGATGATTTTTACTCCGTACCTCTGCGCCAGAGCGTTGATCACAGTGTAAGTCCCCTTCGGAAGGCAGTAGCTTTCATCTACGAACACTATTTTCGGGTCCACCCCCCTCACCGATGCGTCCCGGCTACCCGACCGACAGTTGAGTTTGTTCTCCCGACCGCTGTCGGTGAAACAGACGATGAGACAATCTTCCATCATCCTCGTTGTGTAGCCGTAGACGTCGGGCGGGAACTTGTCAGCCAGGATCGTTTTGATTTCTCTCATCGTGTTCAGCACCAGCGGTTTGATGTGCGCCACGTGCAAAACATTGTACTTCGGGAGCGTCACCATGGCTACCGCCGTCGCTAACGTGATCGCGCGAGTCTTGCCCATGCCTCTGAGGATCACGGCGAACATTTGTTTCCCAGTGTACAATCGGCTCACCGAGTCTAAGCAGGCGAGGGTGAACCCGTGATAGTAGTTGTTCGATGCCAAAATCAGAGCGTCAAGTACGTTGGCGTTCTGTTCCACCTTCACTTCGTGAAATAAGGTCTCGTAGCCCACCGACTTCTGAAACATCTGATGAATGGCCCACTCGCTGTCCAGCACCGTGTCGTGGAAATGATACATGAACTGCGCGTAAGGTACCATATTCTTCAGCAACCCGCTCAACTTGCTCGCCCCCTTAGCCGCCGGAGACGCCGTGTTGTTCTTGTCGTCTATCTGACACACCTCTGTCGGTGGCTCGCCGTACAGCCTCCGCATCAACCTGTCATACTCCGTCGCATCGCCGAGAAGATCCTCTTCCTCCGTAAACGCCAGAGTCGCGTTGTACGTGTAATACGATTTGTTGGCCTGGCGTCCGCTCAAGCTGTCGTAACACAACCTCTGCAAAAGGTACGAGTCGGCCTTGCGACGTATCATCTGTATGTTATCATCGTCAATCTGTTCATCTATGCCACCCCACACCCCATCACAGCTGAAGTAAATGCTGAAAGCACACTGGTTGGGTGATGTTATGATCATCGTTGGCTCCGGAACGGTCTGATCCTGTCCTCCAACACTCCCAATGATCGATACCGAGACAAGTTCAGGTTCTTCGTGTCGCAGTACACATCCCAGTTGGGTTGAACGTAGGCGACGAGACTGTCGATTTTGTCGAGGTTGAGAATTAAGTCGAACCCGTCGTCAGTTCCTCTGTCGCTCGGTCCAGATCTCAGAAGCACTTTCACGTTGAATGTAGATTCGCCCGGATGTTGCGCGCTGAAACAAACGTCGTGAAATGCACCCAACCGAATACACCAATCGGTCCTGTGGCGATTACGCGATGTCTTACTTTTAATATTATATTCTTCGGTTGATGTTGAGCTCGAGCGCAGGAGCAGTTGTTGTTCTTTATAAATCGCAGGAAAGACATCGGGACTGAGCTCCTGCAACCCTCTCTTAAATATAAAGTCGACAGATAGGTCCATTGATCCGTGATACGACACCAGGTCGTTTGAGTAGAATGGTGTGCTAGAAAATCCGAACGTCTTGTGGAACGACTGTTTACCGCTCAAACATTCATCTACGGCTTTCAAAACCTGTGGAGATTTAATCATGGCGTACGTCGATACCAATCGCTTGACTTTGTCGAAAGTCATCACGAGAACCCCCAGACATACGACGTAATGTGTATCAGTCGCGTAGAGATCGTTAACTTCGTCGATCAACAACACCCCCTTGAATGTCTGGGTCGCGAGACAACTGGGTTGCGTTACTGTCGACATGTCAAATAAGAATAATTCGTCACACTCACACTCACGTTTTCGACAATATTCAAAACAGACCAAGACAAATTACGTGTCAGATACATGATAATTTATTTTTTTGGTTCAAATAGTAAAGCGTCCATTCATTTCGATCCACAGATTCACAAATCTGCAAATCAGATCGACCTTCAGTCTGCTGGCTTCATCCCTCACGCAATCCCGCACGAGAACACTTGACAAATCTCTCGCTTTCACAACAGCAACAGTGGATCCTATTGGATTGTAGTTTAGTGGATTCATCACTGGGTGGGAGTTGTACGACGTGTTGAAGAGAATTCGTTGACCTCGAATGAGCTTCGCCGGAGATCGAAGTCTCTGAAGAGTGTTTTTTGGGTCGCGTGATGTGTGATTGGCGAGTCCGAGATTCTGAAGGATGTTGTATGATAGCACGACGTACACGTCCTTTTCACCCGAGTCCAGCGGCGTTGATGGCGGTCTCTGTCCGAACATTTTGTATATGTAATGAATAACGTACTCGTAGTCCGTCTCATTCTCAGTTAATTTCATACCATCCAACACGCTGGCCGGCGCCATAGTCAACGTGTCGAACAACACATCTCTGTATATGATTTCAGTGACCTCGTAATCTGGTGTATCGAATGAACCAACGAATTGTGTCGACGACGATACGCGAACGAATATGTCGTCTCGACAGTTTCCGGCGATGACGTCGAGTTGGTCGTGTAATTTCATCGCCTCCACGGCGGCATCTCGGAACTTGGATGGATTGCACACAAACGTGTGACAGGAGCCTTGCTTGAGGGTGTACGTTTGTTCGTTCGACATTCTCGGGTGTTGTGATATGTTCGGCCACGAAATCCAATACTCAAATAAATATTCTCAGGCCATGTTATACAAACGACCTCTGTCGCAGCGCCCACGAACAGAGTTCGTCAAGATGAGACGTCTGATTCTGTAGATTGAAACAAAACGAGTTGACCATGTTACTCACGATGCTCACGGCCGCATACGCATCGGACAAACCGTGAACTCTCACTTGCTCGCAGATGTTGTTGGATAACGACGAGTACGTCATCTCTCTCGTATGATCACAAATAGCGACGATGTCCGAGTACACATCGTCCGTCACAGGTGTCATGGTTGACAGGCTGGATATGGTATCGCCGTGATGATGGTGACGATGATGATATTCTGTGGGTGGTGGATTCAACACACACACGTCGTAACACCCATCCGTCTTGCGAGCAGCCAACACCTCCCAAACTACTGAACGGAGGAACGCGTGAGATAGTTTGTGAGCGTCCGTAGTCAATAATATCATAGGTGTCCGATCGCCGACGGTCATGCTAATGACATGAAAACAATCCAGACACCTCTTCTGTTCGTTCATCACGTTCAACAAAAAGTCATGCGTCGCCTTCGACGCGTCGCTGATGTACACAGCAAATCTCCTGAATGGAGTCGTCGGTGTTCTTGGGTCCAGAAACATAGGTCTCCCGCGAAGCTCGGCGACAGCGTCGGTGATAATATCGCCTGACGACGACGCGATGATGAGATTCAGGACGTCGTTCTTCATCCCAGTCACTCTCTCGCTGAGATTGCGTATCGTCTGTCTTCTTCTATCTCGTCTGGTGCGATGTCTTATGTTTCTAGCCGACATGATTGATCGCCGATGATATTACTAATTCTCGAGTAACAAAACATTTCACCGCTACACAAATAATCCCGGTACATTTTCTTGAATGTTTCTCTGAACCATCGACAGAAGGAAGTTTATGTTTGTGTACGTCGGATACATCATTTGCAGTCGTTTGGTCAGATACAACATCATCGGACTGTAGAATAACCGGTCGGGGGGGTTAACGAGCATCGTATCCGATGGTGACCACGTACCTCTGTGGTTGCTGTTGTGTGGATCGCTGGTGGCGTCAGGTATTTTAGAACTGACCTCCTCCTGAAACTCGGCACGATTTTTTTGATTGTCGTGCGCTTTCAATCTCTTTGACGTCTTTCCTTTGCTGTCGGGCTCAAATCGGCTCCTGTTAGCGAAATCACTTTTCGATTTCTTCGCGTCAAACGCCAAGAGATACCTATCGCAAGTAACTAAATCCCGTAATTTCCTTTTCAACTTGTTCTTGCCGCATATATGTGCGACCTTGAACATCCCGATACTCCGTCTATCCACCAATTCCTTCGTGGGTCGTTCCATAAACCAATATAAGTCCTTCTCCAGCGAAGAATCGGTCTCGGCGCAATTAGATATTATCTTTTTTAACTTCGTCAAGCGTTCGTGTAGCTCCGACACATCGTCCGGAGGCACGTCAACACCTACTGACTCTCGGTGGAGGAACAACTTTAGACTCGGGATCTGGATAGCGGGAAAGTTAGGCACTTTCATGCACACATCGTTGTAGCTGTCCATGACTGTGTTCCTGAAGCTATTAGTATCGATCACTCCATTTTGAAAGCTGTTGGTGTTGTACCGATTGTGAGACTGATCGAAGGGGGAGCGACGATCTACGTCGCAATACTCCACGTACAAGGAGAAATTCAGTAACATCAGTATCAGCATTCCGTCGAAACCGTGAAGATTGGTGTTGATGGTGTTCTCCGTCCTCAGCACCATATCCTCGTCAATGTCTTTGTACGCCGATCCGGTCATCGACGGGTTCTTAAATACCATGGTGACGAGAGATTTGCCCGGTATGTCATATTCCAGCCTCTTATTAGAGTGGACACGCACACGCAGCACCTGATTACTTATCGGCACGCTCAGATGTAAATCGTCGTACGTTAGATTTTTACACACTCGTTGATCGTCCGCGGCTAGCCACCGTCTCCACATTGACGTCGATGCGTCCTCGATGCTATTGGCGTCGCAATTCCGTGTAGTGTGAGGCGAGTAAATTCCGACGAGGAAGAAATTCATCGTCTCACGAACGGTGGTGATATCGTCGCGTTGACATTTTCTCGCGTCGCATGCCTTCCTGGGCGTCAATGTATAATCAAATTCGACCAAGTCGGCTTCTGGGTGGTAGATGGTGAGGTAAGCGTTGAACGTTGCGATCGCTACGTTAACTCCTAGAAACGATTTGTGGGTGTCGCCGAACACGTCGGCTATTCTTCTAGTGATTCTGGCAAACGTTTGTTTGTATATAGAAGGAACTCCAGAAGTAAATTCCAGTCCGTCGATCGTCAGGGTGAAATTCTTTGTGAGAAAACGCACCAGAGCGTAAACCTCCACGGCGTGACGACACGATTCGTGATTTTCGAATCGTCTCCTGTGCACCCTGTGGGGGGTCAGTAACAACACTTGATCATTCTTGGTGGCCGATCCGACAGATATTCTGTACGTGCAATGATTCAGGAATGATAATAAAGGTTGACTCGGCGTCTCTATCGGCGAACCACCCGTCATCATCACGACAACGTGGTACGCCGGAACTGAGAGAGCGACACACACAGCGTAAGCGTCGGCGATAGCCTTCCCTCCGGGCGTATTGAGTATATTCACGATCGTTTCAAGAAGTCTGTAGGAATTGTGATGAAACACGGACACCCTCTGACTGGCATCAAGAAGTTGCGACACTGTAAGATCATACCCTCTGTAGCCGAAGAAAACTCCATCGAGGTCGTCCAGACAGCCAACGATAACGTTGACATGAGGAGGTGATAGTCTCAGAGACAGGTGGGCGGCCAACCTAAATTCGTCTTCCATGTCGTCCACCGGCCGAGTTCAAAAAAACGATGAGATAACTATTTGACTGTTGCCCACTTTTGTGTTATTATCTCAAGACAAACGCGAGAGACTGTTGTGATGAACCGTGGATCGTACTTTTATATAAGGCGCCGAATCGGGTCACGTGACGTAAAAAAAATGCAATCCGCCCCCGAACTAGATACTACCGACCCGACAACCAAGACCGCCGGCGGACAGGACCGCTCGAGAACAAGAACGATGTCTGCCGGAGACGTGGACTTGGGTGAGGTCGATTCCTTCGCAAACGTACCACTGGAGGATATCGAGTGCGATGAAACCGATGATTTTGTGGACGACATTCATCGGGGCTACCCGAAGTTAATATCCGGAGATCACGAGTCTCAGTCTCCTCCTCCGGCGTACACAAAGCTGACCCCACGCTACCCTTCACTTCAGAAGACGTATACGACTAGAGATGGCATTACATACTCTATGTTGACGACGATGTTCCTGTACCTCATGTTACTGCTGATTGTGCAGTTGTACGGATCTCCGGCGTCAAGTTTCATCTATCGTTGGGATACAGTCCTGAACCAGACTGCACCGCAGAGTCCAAATCAATCATTCTACAGCGTCGAGATGTCCATGGTATACACCGCGTTCTTTGGAATCGCCGCGACCATTACGGCTTTCACCGTGGTTTCGAGACCGATGTGGTTTGATGAGAAGCTGTTGCTGGAAAAGATGATGTGGATCAAACACGCCATGCACTGCGTACTCTTAATGGGTACGGTCTTGCTTAGTGTCGGGATCGTCAGCACCACAGCTCACCTATTTGGTGTATTCGTAGTCATATGCGTGTACATGGCGCCCGTCGTGATGTCGCGAAGAGGTCTCTGGATAATCGTACCTCTGGTCTTCATCGTGCTACTCATCCTATACGTTATCGTTTGTTCGGCAACCAACGCACTCGCGGTCGGAATATACTGTCTAATTCGAACACAGGGCGTTCGTCTTACGGGCACATGGTTGTTTTTTTACATCGTAACCTTCATCGTGGGTCCTTTAGTCACCATGGCGAGCCCTTACGTCATCTACAGTTTACCCCCCATGGGGATGAAACTACACTGGAAGGTTGAGCTAGCAGCTCACACGTTGGTGGAATTGGCATTCATGTTTCTATCCATCTTTACAGCCACGTTTACGACCATCATACAGACAAGTCAGTGATTTGTGACGCAAGACAAAAATTATGAAGACAACTATTTATTTATTGTGCAACAATTTGGGGGAGGATTGTGGATCGTGTTTGATCGAAAGACGAGATACATAATAGATAAAGATGCCGCCGAGTGGAATCGATACCGCCGCCGTTATCATAACGTGCGGAGTAACGGTCCTGACTATACTGACGTACAGTGTGATGAGCATCGTGTCGATATTCGTCCTCTAGTTTGGTTGGATCTTCTTGAAGAAGGATAAGATGGACTGTGTACCTGGAGGTGGCTGTTTGCTCGCGCGCACCCTCTTCTTTTTCGTCTGGGTGGACTGTTCACCCACATTGGCATCGGACGCGTTTCTCTTTCTGCATTTACCGCCACCACGTCGTTGTTTAGATGAAGATGCTGTGGCGTACCCCCCGTATTTCTTGTACATTGTCTCAAATCTCATCGGCGTAAACGGATTCGCCGGGGGTTGCGTCAAGACGTCATGAAAATAACTTAACGTGTACACGTCTGGATGATATTCACCCCATATCAATTCTTCAAACGGCGAACAAGCGGCTGCTGGATTGCATGATCCCAAGATTGTGATTAGTTCTGTCAATACCTGGTGCTTGACTTTCATCTTGTGAACCCTCCCAGCGCACGACTGGTTGTTTATGTCACACAGACTCCAAAACTCGTCGGGTTCCTGAGGTAGAATAGGCACCTGGGTCGTCTTCAGCTTCTCGTACAGAATCGTCACACCGTCTCTAATCAATGACTTCAAGAGACTATCTAACTTGCTGGGGTTGGAAACCTTGGAGATGTTGATTGTTACCGGTTTAGCAAACCTGGCGCAAGGCATCTCATCTCTGTTGATCGGCAAAACCACGCCTTCGCCGATTTGAACGTACAGGAGCGCCAGGACTTTCGTGACGCTCAAACTAGACACGGTTAGCTCCCTCAAGATTGTAAGAGAGTCTTTTGTCAGCGGGATGGCGGTCTTGTTGTTAGAACTCAAACCCTTCGTGTCTGGTTTTCCCGTGATGCAGTTGATGGCCGTGTACTTCTTTGGGCACGGCGCGATATAACCAGCAAACGTCTTTTCGTTCTCGAACGTCATGCTATCCGGGGAGATGGACGCGCACAAGAATCCGTCAACCTGGTGAATGACCCTACCAGCGGCCAATTTGATGGATTTGATGTCGGTCAAGTCCTCGATCGGGTAATTCTGGGCGTGCGCCTCTCTGAAAACTTCAATAGGCATGCCGTAGTCGACAGCTTTCAACAACGCGTACATGTCTTCAGCGCTCATGGTCGCCATTTTCATGACGTCAAAATCATCGTTCACGTACATCAATGAGTCTGTGTCTCCATTCACAATCCTATAACCTCTGTCGGTGAGCTCTTTTTCTGCCACCAGCAATTCCCGACGACCGCCGGCTGTGACAGTTGCTTGCAGTTTTACGTGGATCGTGGACGCGATAGTGCCGTAATAACTGTTGAGGATCTCCTTTTCGGCAAGACTTATCGCCTTATATGACTCTCTGACGTCTTCGGGAAGCGACCGGTCCCCCGACAAGTTTTTGTGCTTAACGCGATTGTCCTTCGACCTTCTGTACTGAAAATTCTGAACTGATGTCACAGTCCTTATGAAGAATACACAGTTTCTTCTGAGGTATTCCGAATCGTCCACATGCTCCACCCAGTGCGTATCGTCGTCACAACGTCTCGTCATGCTGTAATTCAAGAATAAATCTGTGAACTCCCGAGCAGCAACGCCGAAATCTTTAATATCTTTGATGATCATGTACTGGCGGACGCACTCGACAACTGTGGTAGAGGACACCCACGTATCGAGCCCCATATTTGACTTTAGTATAACGTTCGGGTACAGACTCTGGTAGTCTCCGACACTCGTAATATTCTTCACGTCGATGATAGCACCCTTAAACATGTTTATTGCTCCATTAAAAGGAAACAAACCAATCACGATTGTTAACTTCTTTTCATTGAATATGTTCATCATCGTGTCGTATATCAACGTTTGTTCTCGTCGTTGTCGTTGATTGTCCTCGTCGTGTCGTGGCGTAAGTAACTCGTCTGAGTTGTTGCGACGAACGACGTCGATGATTTCGGCGTGATTGTCCATCCAGAAGCTCATGTGGTCGGTCATGTCACCCGTATCCACGTTGTAATTGTTTTTGTATTCCTTCCACACTCCAGCCGGGTCTTCCGTTCTTCCAGACATACATCTCCGAACGTTGCAGAGGTACTCGAGAAATCGAACGAACACGGCTTTCGACGCATCGGCGTCTTTACGGCCGGTTGGTTTGAATCTACAGAGCATTGATTCGAACGAGCGAAGGTTCAAACGTCGTCTGGTGACGTAATGAATGAGCATAAGGGCGTCCGCCGTCGTGTACTGCCTATCTCTCCTGTCTTTCTTCTCAGATTTTATCTCCAATTGTTTCTCAATGATCGCAGTCAGACGGTCACGCGTCAATTCACCATCTAATGATGGTAGCGATTTATACGTCGTATTACATTTACAATTTCCATTGCAAAAGTCAGTGATGAGCTGATCAGTCTCTGGGAGTGTGCTCTGGTGGCCCGTAGAACAAAAGTAATGAGACAGTTCGAACGTCACAGCCTCTCCCAACACTCTCTTTGGTCTCAATTCCGCTGGTTTTAGAAATCCAGTGGACATGAACTGCACGTAGCTCGTGGTCTTGGCGACGCAGGTCTTTTGACGAGACAGAGACACCGCAGGCGGAGTCCTGTTCAGCTTCTCTAGCTCCTTGTACAAACCAATCGCTTGAAACCAACTCTTGAAGTACAAGAGAGCTGTGGCTACGACATCCATGAGAGCGTACTGCCAGAAGCGTTCGTCTCCTGCGTAGTAGAGAACAGGAATGTCAGTGTGTGACACTCCTTCCATTTTTCCTTCTTCGACGCCCATGTTGGCGCAGGCGACGGCCAGACTGTTGTTGTTGTGTAGAGGCATCAGATCGATACTCGTCACGCTAGTCAACGTGTTGTAGCTTACGTCCATCGCGTCCTTCTTCAGCAGCCCTTTGCAGTGTTTTCCGGATGGTCTCTGAAAGTCGAAAGGATCTCGGAAAGGTTCGGTGGTCATAGTATTCACGTGTTCGGTGAAGACGTTGACTCGATTGTGGAAGAATCTATCGTACTTGATCGACTTCCGTTTTACATTCTTCACTTTACCCTCAAGTTCGTCGGCAACGGAAGCTCTGATCACGAATGGCGTGTCAAAATTCTCACTATTGTAACCCACCAGAAAATGCGCGTTGACGTTGAGGAAAACTTCCTCGAAAGCGTCGATGATCTCCGATTCGTTTGCGCACTTCAGAAGGGATACGTCGGGGAGAGTTGTCATCTTACACAGACCCCTCAGCAACCGACTCGTGGGCATAGGGGGTGTATCCGCGGTTGTGTACTCCCAACCGTCGGGTTTGCCGATGCTGAGCAGCAACAGTCTAACGAGTCGTTGTCCTTTACACACTCCAACGGTGATCGTTACAATACGATCGGGTATCTTTCGCTTCTCTCTTGTGACGTTGATCGTCTCAATATCGTAAACTAAGCTCAGGCACGAGGACATAAACATCTTGTTGAAAGCAGCGTCGCCTGTCATGTCCCCCCTCACGAACGGTAGCGTCGACGGATGCATAAATGTAACGTATTCTTCGCACACGATTTTCTCTCTGCAGTAAACGCGTTCCTGTAGAGGTTCGGGACAGTCGACCAACTCGTCCAATAACAGCCGTTGCGGCGGTTCTATAGGTATCCCAGCAGCTTCCCTCTCCTTCTGCCCTGGAAAACATGAACTGCATAACGGTTTGCCGTCGAATAACAATATACTCGTGCCGGTACCTCCGCATCTAGACCCCACGCATTGCATGGTGAGTGTGTGATATACGAACTCGTCGATGTGTTCGTGGCTGTTGTTGTAGAACGTCGACACGTCATCGTCACCATCGCGTTTCTTGAGATACGAGTCGACCACTACGGCGTGCGCGTCAGATGCGTTGAGGAATGTGACGGGCGTCGCGTCGATCTCATTGAATCTCTGAGACCCACTCTGCACCTCGCCCATGATGTCGTATGTATCACAGTCGGCCACCTTCCATCTCTCGCGCCCGCTGTTGCCGCACTCAGACGCTCGTCGAACATCCTTGTAGATAGTATAGCCGGTGTACACGCACATGACGTGTACTTTCTTGGATGTGATAAGTCGCCCGTCGTCGATTGGGATTCCCATCAGGCTCACGCATGCGACATCGACGTTGTCCAAGTTCGCCCCAGCGCTCAACTTCAGGCTTTCTTTTAGCCTCCGACGCCCACATTGTTTCGGCCATCTCGATAACAGGTGATTGGCTTTTAGAAGCACCGGTCTTTTCTCATATATGTACAGCGATGGATACGGCATGTTTATCGTGTGGACACGTAACACTTTCACCAATTCGTCTTATAATGCGATCAAGCCGCGACTTGAATTTACGATGTTACCGATTTTTGTCCTCGCGAAGAACAGCCAACATCGTACTGTGCCGAACCAATCGGACACCTCGAGTGTTACTAAATAACGTCACTGCAAACAAATCGTAACGTTGTCACTCAGATCGTAACGTTGCCACTCAGATTCGCCCATTGATTGGCTATAACATTTTCCCGATGAAATTAAAACTCGATGTGTCGATCAGATCCGTTCATACATCTATGTTGACAATTGCGATGGCTGAATATTTTCTCTGCGGATATCACATCAACACAACACCCAGCAAGCCATATTGTCTTGTATACTCAGACGTTAAGAATGAGTTTTCGGTCAAGCTACTCCAGAAACGAAAGCGAAAACATTGCGACGACGGACGTTGCTTCAGACACGCTTTTGCAAACGCCGACCCCCCCGACCCTTTCGCTTGGATCAGAGACGATGTCTTTGACAAACACCAAATTGTATCGGCACCAGATATCACCAGACCAATCGAAGGGTTGAGTGTCAACCGAAAACCTTTCATTCTGACCGAGGCAGCCATTCAACAGTTGTTCCTGGGTTTACCATCGATTGCCGACGCCACAATCGTACCAACGCAGGACACCGCCTCCTACCAGTTGACTGAAGATGACGTCGTAACAAGATTCGCTTTCAGAAAGAATTTCGTGAGTTCATTGAAGGATAGGTTAGTGGCTCATTTCCACTTCGTCAGGCCTTCTGACAGATCATTTGCCTACATGGTGCCGACTTCGCCGGAACATTTATTGATAACGTTCGAGCCAGTGAACGTAACCGGGGATGGCGATGTATACCCAACAGGAGCTGACGACGTCATCAGAAGGCATGTAATCATCAAACACGTGATCCAGAGCCTGATATGTCCCTTCGTACACGTTGCCAGTAGCGAGTTCATCGATTTGGAGCTTGTGTTATCGCAAGTTTTACCGACCGGAAGCGCCGGCAAAGGGGGTGAATTGTCGTTACCCGATCCCATCGACGACTCGTATTATCTTTGCGAGTCGTCCAGTCTGGCTTACAGAGGCTCTGATATGGTCAAGATCGACCCCGGCGACATACCCAAAGGGGTTGATGTCGTTGATATAACACCCGAAGGTAACGAAGGGCAGCTTTTCGAATTCAATGAATTGACAGTGACGAGAGGAGGTAGCGATAGTGACGCGTTACGAGATGACAATTGTGTGCCGAGAAGACGACGTAGCCATCCATACACGCCGCTCGAACTACTTCGATACATCGCATTTAATCACAGTAACGCCGGGAGGAGCGGGGACAGATTCTTTACCAACGGTAGCGTCGTTTACAACACCAACGACAGACATCAACCGTTCGCGATTGTCGACTTCTCAAACTATTACGCAAGCGTCGTACGAGTATTCCAGCTCGACGAGTACATGACCAGAATACATAACCGATTAATTCGAGTGAGAGACAGACATCCGATGGTCAAGAGCGCCATAAACATTAGCATCGGAAAGCGTGAGAAATCATCTCTTCGTTGGTATAACCTAATGAAACAACTGTCTGTGGCTGTGATGCTCCACACAATTCGAATGAACGCATCCATGGTGTGTGGCGCGACGACGGATGGCATCCTATTAGACTTATCGGTGCTTCCAGCGAAGGTGAAATACCCGGATGGGTTCTCAATGAAAGTCGAATTCATACCGGATCCGACCGTTGGGATGGTAACCGTCTCACAAAGCAAGTACGCCGGAGTTGACGTGAGAACCGGCGAAGTCGTCCACCGAGGATTCATCGGCCTCAGGACCACAAGTCACCCCGCGTGGTTCAGGTCTGTGTTGGATATCTACGTTCTGGCAATGTTGCGTGTGGGTGTGGGTGGTGACAAGAACGTAACCGGCATTGTTGATGCGATGAAAGCGTCCCTGTCGGGTCTATTGTCGACGAAGGCGAAAGTGTTCGATTTGGTTTTGCCCGAGACCTCAACCTGGGATGTTTCTTTCACGGTGCAAAAACACCCGCTGCTCGTTTATTACTATAACGATCTTCTGCAGACCAGATTTCAAATCTACGCCGTGATCGACGACAAGATCATCCCTCCTAAGTGCGACAATGTGATAGCGCTACCACCCACGATCAACGTATTCTGCGCAAAGCAGCTGGATGTCGATAAGTACGCGGACCTCATGGTTAGTTTGCTATCCAAGGTGTACGATTCTCTAACAGAAACTGACGCTGATGCAGAGGCTCAACGGGTATTTAGCGCTGCGAGTGAAATGCTACGGACGCATATTTATGCGTTTCCTAAAGAGGCGTCTGTCTACCCAGGTGGGATCGGCGTTTTGCAATGTATGTGACTGAGCGGTTTCTCGTTGTCAGCGCTTTGGTGGGCGTCGTTGTCGTTACGGCAGCGGTGAGCCCGACCAATCGGTGGTTGGGTAAAGTAAACGACTCCGACGGATCTGTGTGGTTGAACGGAATACGCGTCGAATCCGTCTATGGCGCATACAACAACAACACCATAAACATTCTGGACACCTTCAGAGTCGATGGTGCGGTGACGACGACGACGTCGAACGACAGTGTTATGATCGACGGAAGATACTTTGAATGGAGACAGGAAACGTTCGATGGTGTCAACGTGTCATATGCTCTCAGTTCCAAACAGACTGTGGATAACACCCCACAACAGCCTTCCCAATAACAATCCCAGCTGTTTTCCCGCACCCAGATGGTTCGCCGTATCATAATTAACCAAACGCACATACACACACACACACACACACACACACACACACACACACACACACACACACACACACACACACACACACACAC